>CM050928.1:12030418-12282811 GCA_027742785.1 Vigna reflexopilosa | reverse complement strand
GAGACATAGTTTTGGACGTTATAGTAGGTCTGCGCATTTTATGACGTAGCAGAAATTTACATCATAATAGCTTGAACATATTATGACATAGTTTCTGAAATCAGTCATAATATGCGCAGTTTGGTTATGAAGTTTTCAGAATCAACATGTTATGACGTACATTGTTTAGTATGTCATAATATATGGTTTTTAAAAAAAAAATTATTACAATTGACATCCAATAAAATTATAATCATATTCCTGTATTATCATCTCATGTAATCAATTTATAATCAATATAGCTTCAAAAGAAAAAAATGAATGGAACTAACAAAATAGAGATCATTTCAAACATTAAATTGTCTAATAATATTTAATACATTATTTATACATAAAACTAAATATTAAATCCAAATTCTATATTAATGTACATACATTATTTGAAAGTCTAAAACAAAATTTTCAAATAAATTATTCTGACACTAAATAAAGAATGAGTTCATGTCGTATAGCAAAGCTTATTTTCACAAGAGCCTCAACACATGGCAAAATGATTCTAAAGAGACTATTTGATCCCATGCTCAAATCCAACTAAGGCCACTTTGCTTCAACTTTAGCCTACCTTCCACTGAAAACCTAATTTAAACTTCCCATGTAATGAAAGATAATTATGACAAGAAAGTAATTTATTAAACAGTTAAAAACTAATTAATGATAAAAGAATAACTTTGAGACATACTAATAAACCTTTAAAGTTTATACCCACTACAGTGGTCCTACAACATACTAGTTTTTTTATTTAATAGTACTTTTTTTCGAATTCTGTTTAATGTACGAACCATGGATTCTTTGCTGTCACATAGCAACATCAATTCAATAAACAGAGATGTCAGCAAAATAGATCCTATAAAAAGGGCAAAAAGGAACAACAATGATATTTTCTTCAACAATTTAAATACTAATAAATTAAATACCTCTAAGTTTTTTGAAACCAGGCGAGGGGTATACGAAGCAATGCTCTGCACGTTTAATAGAAAATGGTGTCAACGTAGGAAAAACATCTAATGCTTCCAGTCTACATATTTGGATCACGCTCTACACATTTGGATCATCTATGTATGATGCCTATTTCGTGAAACTGAAATCACATAACAAAAATGTTAGAACTTACAGAAACAAAATAAATAAACAAATTAAAATATGTTTCTCTTTAATGAAACAACACTATAAATAGCCATATTATCATCATCTAATACAAATATAAAATGAATAATTATAAACAATGGAAGCTACAACACGAGGAAGGAAAGCATAAAAAATAAATATCCCAGTAGCGGTAAATATAAGCTCCACGGTTACATTTAATCATGCAAACAAACCTAATGATATTAACTTACTGTAAAGAATAAAGAAACCATACTGTAAAAGCAGGCATGCCATGTGTTTCTTACACTGACACTTTCTTTTTTAGATAAAATTAGTGATACACATGAAATAAAATTTTACAAGGAGCTACTAAAGTGCAGACAAATAGCACCAACACATTCAAAACAAATTATGCCATTCTTAAGGGTCACAAAATAAAATAATAATCAGTACAAAGCATAACTAACCTTTAGTGTGGCTCAACATACTTTTCACAAACTCTCCAAAAGAAAAACCTCCGGTCAACAAAACTCTTCTCTTGAACACTAAAGCAAATAAGAAAAATAAAAATAAAAATAAAACCTTGACCATGTTTTCCCAAATACATGATGTATTTTATTAACTTTTTGAAGAATTTGAAGGCTAGTAAGTGGATTTGGTGCTTCGTCCCTCTCTTGATATCCATTGAATGCTTTTTTTAACCTTCGATATGGATGATTACGTTTTAGAAATCTACGATGACGCAAATACACCGTCTTTCTTCCGTGTTTCAATTGATTAACTGCAGTGTTTTCTTCACAGATAGGACATGCTTTATGACCCTTAACATTGTATCCTGACAAATTACCATAAGCTGGAAAGTCATTAATGGTGCAAAATAACATTGCACGCATCACAAAAGTTTCAGAAGCGAATGCATCAAATATTTCAACCCCATCAACCCATAAAAACTTCAAGCCTTCAACTAGTGGGCTTAGATAAACATCTATGTCATTTCCAGGCTGCTTTGTACCAGATATCATCATAGACAACATCATGTACTTCCTCTTCATGCACAATGCAGGAGATAAGTTGTAAATTATCAATATAACTGGCCAACAACTGTGATTAATACTCAGATTACCAAATGGGTTCATTCCATTAGTGGCTAAACCAAGCCTAAGATTTCTACACTCTTTACCAAATTGGGGGAATTGTTGATCAATATTTTTCCATTGCTTTGAATCAGCTGGATGATGAAGCAGCCCATCAATTTTTCTCTCATCTGCACGCCATCTAAGGTTTTTAGCATCTTTGGGATTCGCAAACAAATGCTTAAGTCCGGGCACTATTGGAAGGTACCAAACTACTTTCAAAGCAGATCCATTTTTTTCCTATCTGACCATTATCTTCACTATTGTTTTTTGACTTGTATCGTGATGAACCACATTTTAGACAATTTGTCAAAAATTCAAACTCTTTCTTATATAAAATGCAGTCATTGGGACAAACATGTATCCTTTTATACTCCATACCTATTGGACAAAGAATTTTCTTCGCATCATAATTACGAGTGGGTAGTGTATTTCCATCTGGCAACATTTCATTCAACAACGTCAACAATTCTGTAAAACTCTTATCAGTCCATCCATTGCTCGCCTTCAAATTCATGAGCCTTAACACAGCTGACAAACGTGTGAACTTAGTTCAACCGACATACAAAGGTGTTTACGCATCAGTAGACATCATCTCATACACATGAGCTTTGGCAAAATTTTCTACGCCAACATCGTGGATCATGTCCTCTAATTTGACTTCATCTGGTCGATCTTCTTCCATGGTGGAATCAATAACATTTTCAGTTTTGGAGTCAGTCGGAAAGTGCATTTCTTCACCGTGCCATATCCATGTTGTATAGCATCTTAGGAAACCATCACATATAAGATGTTCTCTAATTTGGGTTGTGTTCAACTTTCTCCCATTCAAACAGTTCACACAAGGACATCTAAACTTCACTTCATCATCACTTGTACTCTCATTACGTTGTTCAAATTGTATAAATTCCTTTATCCCTCTCTCGTACTCAGCACTAATGCGTGGTAAATTAATCCAATTTCGATCAATTCCTAAATATTACAAAATTACAATAAAACAATTTTCTATATAAAATTATCAATTCAATCATACAATTAATTCAGTCATACAATCATACAATTAATAAGCATCCAAATGATCAATTCAAACATTTAATCACACATAATTACATATATTCAACATACAAAAAATTACAAATTTACAAAAGAAAGTTTAATAAACACAATAATAGGAACCTGAGAGCGTGAAAAAGGAGCCAACAACAGAGAAGATACGACTACCCGAGTTTTGGAACGTAGCAAAATCACAATACCTACACACAAAATAGACATAATAACAGATAATGTATTATGCAAAATATTTAAAATTAATAAAAATAGAACAATACACTTCCACTTACCACTTTAAATATGAATTGCTTAAAATTAAAAAATGGTTATAAATTAGAGAAAATTGTTTATTTAAATAACTTTAAATATGATTCTTTAGTGCAATTTACCTAATTATATTATAATATACACATAAATTTGTAAATGATTTGTTAAAAATATGAATAATCACAGCAAATAAGCAATTTAAATTCAAAAGTAAATCTATTATATTGATTAGACTTTCTAAAACAAGTAAAATTATATTTATAGGTAATGCTTATTATAATATTAATAAATAAGTAAACTTTGGTAGAAACAAAAGTAAAAAATATACATATTTATTGTTCTTTTAATGATAAACATATAATTAAAATAAACAAGTAACATTTATGACATGTACTATTCAGAAACTTGTAGGTTATTTTAATTGTTATAAAAAATGTTGGCAGCACTTTATTTATGTGACCACATAACTTGTTTTTTTATTTTCAGTCACTAGTGGAAAAACTGCTTTTTATGACGGGTAAAAATGATCTATTATGACGGATAACTTGACATCATAGTTCTGGGCATCATAATAGGTCTTGTGCATTTTATGACAGACAGAAAAGTCCATCATAATAGGTCCAATGTATTATGACAGACTTTTTGTCACCTATCATAATAGGTCTAGTGTATTATGACAGATTTTCACTTATCAGTCATAATATAACGAATTTACCCATCATAATATGTAGCGTTTTATGACGATGATTCTCTCACCTATCATAATATGTAGAACATATTATGACAAATAATTGTTCACCTATCATAATATATATTTTTCAGAAATAATCTTTTATTACATACATTGTTCACCTATCATAAAAACTTGTTTTATACAAAAAAAAATCATTATTACATTTGACATATTCATTCAATTTACAATTAATTTCCTGTATTATAATCTCATCAATCAATTTATAATCAATATAACATGAAATAAACATGTTCAATTAAACTAACATAATGTGAAATCCATTTCAAACATTAAATTGTGTAATAATATTTAATACATAATTTGTAAATCATATTAAATCCAAATATAACATTAATCTACACTACATTGTAGTCAAGTTTCTACAATTTACTAACACTTAAAATAAAAGTAGCTCACTTAGTTCTAATGTCTTCAATGTCTGGAGCTTCCATTGGAGATGAATCATTAAAGATCTACAAATAAATGAAGATCACCAAAACAGTATCTCGGTATCAGTTGAAGAAACCACCATAACTGTAGACAACAAGAATCTTTTGCCAAGTATGGAATAAATGAAGATCACGAATATGGAGTTATTATAATAATGAACAATCATACATCAGCTACTTGCAAGAATATATCATAAACAAACTTAGGCTTCTGAAATTTGAGGAATCCACCAGAATGTATATAGATATCTAGTAAAATAATAAAGGCAAGATCATAACTTTATGTTATTTGGTGCTGTGAAACACTCAACCACACATTAAGAAACATGTCCCAGATCAACTTGCAAATCAAAATGACAAGCACCAAACTTCACTCTCCGTGTAGTTCCCAACAACACCCAACACCCCTTTTTTTTAAACCCATAATATATAGATAAACGAACAACACGCATTTACACCAGAATGGTAAACCAAGATCTTACACCAGAATCATAGTGTAGCGGTTTCTTTTTCCCATGTGTAACTCAAAGTATAGAAAATGACAAAGTGTTAAGAAACAGAGATTGTGTTGTGTCTAGCAGCCTTGAACATTGCCACTTTGTTACACCTTGAACATTGTATATTTGCATATCCATAGGAGATAATGTTTCCTTAGCATAGCATAACATTAAATAATTTATCTGCTATCAAAGAATCCAGCTTTTTTTCTTCAGAATAAATAAATATAATTATTATTTTATACACAAACACGCATAAAACAGCAAAGAACATTAAACAAAAAGGCCACCACAAGATTTCACAGGAGAGAAACTATTTATGTAATACATACATATACATAAAAATGAATCAACATTAACATGCAGGGCAATAAAGGTGTTTGGATAAAATTACCTATTCATTTAGCCGGTCTAGTTGAAGCTTTAGTTAAGGTAACTAATATTGTTTCTTACTTTAATCATAAAATAATGGTTGTGTTTAATAAGTTTAGTTGATGAAAGTTGGAGTTCCATTAAAGTTGTCAGGTATCAATTCTATTTATTAACTATTATTTCAACCCTAATCAGTATATATATGTATTCCACAGATACTGTATATTTTAAACAATTATATGATTAAATTAGTCAACAAATTTAATCTACATGTTATATGATTCAAAACAATTATATGATTCAAAACAGTGGATTGATTCAAAACAATTAAATTGTAGAAAAGAAAAACTAAAATCTACATGTTATATGATTTAAAACAGTGGACATTGACCAACTTCAATTCTAACCTTTTAGAGGATGAGCCACCAGTACTCTACTTTGACGTTCACCACAAAAACTCTTCTATAATGTGAATGTTAGATGCTTCCTTATGAGCTGAATTCTACAGTATATGACTATCACAAGATTCTGAAGATGGTCACAAAAGTCCTGAAAAGACAAACAGATAGAAAGAAGCATGATCAACATAATTTTCTTAACATGATAGAAAATTAAATTTATTAAAAATCTTATATTAACTAAAACTAAGATAAATTAAATTTTATTTTATAAGTTAATTTTATAAAATTTAAATTATATTAAAGTATTGCAGTGAAGATGCTTGATCATTTAATGAATTAATAAAAAAATTAATTAAAGATTATAACAAATCTCAAGATTGTGAAAAGGATTGAATTCACATAAAGATTTGATTTAGGAACAGAAACAAAAGTACTGTCTCTTGATGGAATTGTTGGAACCTAGGTTATCTCCTACCTACAGGGATCGAATCACTGCTTGACCGGAACAAAGACGGAGGAAACCGATTTCAATTGGTGAAAAATGAAGGAAAAAGCAAAAGAAATCGGTCAAAAGGTGAGAAGATGAAGATACAAAGAAACCCTAGCAGTTGAGGGTAAAAGATGCAGGTGAGAGGCTGAGAGGTAAAGGAAAATGCTTACCGCTTGAACTGTGGCGAATGAGAACTGTGACGAGAGTCTTCAATGATGGAGACGAGAGAAACGTTCTCGTGAGGGTACGCAAATGGAGAACTGTGGTTGAATGAACGGCGAATGATAGAGAGTGAAGAAGAGAGAAAGAGGAAGAGAGTGAATGATGGTGTATTAGGTCGAACGAGAGTGAGAGGGAAATGGGAAATGAGAGTGAAAGGGACGAACGTGAGAAGGACTGAGAGGGAAATGAAAAAAACAAATGAAAAAGAGAGATACTACGACGGATTTCTAAAAATCAGTCATAATACATTAAAAATTTTAGGCTTAATACCTCCATTGGTCCTCTTATTTGTCTGCTAATCTCATTTTGGTCCTCAAGTTTTAAATTGTCTCAATTGGGTCATAATTTTTGTAAAAATGCACACATTTTACCCTAACCATTAAGTTGTCTCAAACGGCGTTAATTGATGCTGGGATGAATTTTTTATTTTAGGCTTAATTCCTCTTTTGGTCCTTATTTTTGTGTGAAAATCTCAGTTCAGTCCTCAAATTTTGAACTGTCTCAATTGGGTCATAATTTTTGAACTGTCGACAACGACGACATTTTTTAGTCCTTATGAAATGCAAACATTTTACAACATTTTACCCCAACCGTTCAGTGTATTAAGACGGCGTTAACTTTGAACTGAGCTGTAATTTTTTTTTTATGTTTTAAAATCATTAAATCCACGTGGCTATAGTCTTTCATTTTCCTTCCAATCACTGATCACAGTTCACTCATTCCTCTACCCTCAAACCCCCCGACTCACACCTTTTCTCCCTCTCAAACTAAAAAATGTCGTCGTTGTCGACAGTTCAAAAATTATGACCCAATTGAGACAGTTCAAAACTTGAGGACCGAACTGAGATTTTCACACAAAAATAAGGACCAAAAGAGGAATTAAGCCTAAAATAAAAAATTCATCCCAGCATCAATTAACGTCGTTTGAGACAACTTAATGGTTAGGGTAAAATGTGTGCATTTTTACAAAAATTATGACCCAATTGAGACAATTTAAAACTTGAGGACCAAAATGAGATTAGCAGACAAATAAGAGGACCAATGGAGGTATTAAGCCAAAATTTTATAACAAGTGTCCAAAATGCGTAGTAATAGGTTTTAAACTTATTTACAAATTTGCCACCGCCTTTTATATTATAATTGATATACAAAATTACGTCATAATATGTCTTAAACTTATTTACAAGTTTGCCACCGCGTTTCATATTATGACGGATATATAAAACTGCATTATAATATGTCTTACTTTTATTACGATTTTGCCACCCGTCAACCTATTATGATGGATAATTTTTATCCGTCATAGTAAAGCCGTCATAAAATGCTATTTTCCTACTAGTGAGTTCTCACATATGTAAATAGTTCTTTAGAAGGTTTTGCTTTAAAAAAATAAAAAGACAAGAAAAAACAAAGATATTTAGTATTTTTTTCGAATTTGATAAAGAAAATTATTTTCAGATTTTTTTTAGTTTTCATAATTATAATCATTTTCCTTTCAATTTATGTCTTGTGTTCACAGAAAAATAATAAAAAACAGTGTTTTATTATTTTCGTAATTGATTACATATAAATATTTATTAGGTTTAAACCCTCGGTTGGTCCTCACTTTGCAACTGTCTCAATTGGGTCATATTTTTTGTAAAATTGAACCAATTTTATCCTCACCGTTAATTGTTGATAGACGACGTTAAAATTTATTGACGTGGTGCACACTGATGAATACTTCTTATATTATGTGGAATTTGTTATTAAATTTGTTATTAAATTGTATAGATGTTATATGTTGTGTTATGTTATATTATTTAATTATTCAGATTAGAGCCTCGCACCGTGATACGCTGGAGGACTTTGGCCCACGACTCACTGGTGCCTCCACCAACCAGTAAAACAGTGCTCTCCCACTTCGCTTATTCACAGTCACAGCCAAAATACTTAGCAAACCCCACATTCTTTGGTTGTCCTGGTAGTTAGGTAATTTTATCTCTCTTCTGATCTTCAATGGGGGAAGCTAAAGAAACCACTCCACAAATGGACAAAAGCTAAACAAGATAGAATCATGAAGAATAACCCATCATGATTCTGCCAAACTCAACGAATACCCAGAAAAAAAATAAAGTACAACAATATTTCTGGTTTGGAATTCCTTTTCAAATGATTCCTTCTAAACCATGGAAAAGAAAATGCAAGAAACAATATGGAAGTGAGTTGTAGTACTAAATAGGGTCAAAGTCCAAGCCTAAACACAAATCCCAACACAGTGATAGATAAGATCTACACTCCAATGCTAGAGATTTGTAGCAGTTCTACTGGTCCAACATCAGATTTTGACGGAGACAAAGAGAGAGAAAGAGGAGAAAAGAGAGTTCTTGGAGGATAGAAAAGCTCAGATGAATAATCCCAAAAATCCCCAATCTAAACTAAGAGCCTCGCATTGTGATACGCCGGAGGACGAAAACCCTCGTCGCCGTAGAGACATTGTCGTAGAGACGCCTACTGGCCCAAAAATCGTCGTGGTCCACCGCTCCATATCCTTCTCCGCCTTCATTTTGCAGCTGTAACAGGTCCATAAACACTCTTTATCACCCCGCTGAAGTCATTTAACCAGTGTGGCTCACTTGGGTGCATTTCTATATCTAGAAGAGTTCTCCGCGAACTGAAATCAATTGCTTCTGGTGGGATTGTGAAATTCAGATGTCGCCATGTGAGTTCTATCCACCTTTTTCGACCATGAAAACATCAAGCTTCATATTAGATTTATCGAACCCAGAAACACCATTGTTGTCCCTAACAATCTTGGCCTTATACTTATCATTCAGAAAAGGCTTAAAGTAAAAACTGAAGAAAAACCAAGCACCCCATATGCTATCAACGCGTTTATGTGCTTGCGATTTGATCTTGTAATTTCGGAGCTAGGGTTTCGAATTAGGGAATTTGAATTTCTGATGCTCGCGTTTTAGTTTTGGGTTCTCGTTGGTGGTGCTTGATTCTTCGTTGTAGGTTTTGGTCTCACGAATTGGGGATTAGGGTTTGTAATCTTGTTTGGGAATTCTCTTTTTGGTGCTCTGTTCTTATTTTCCAACCTGGTCATCCAATGCACCTTCCTGTTCATTAAAAATTTCTTAATATAAGAAATCTCTATTCTGAATAATTAAATAATATAACGATAACACGTCATATAACACCTATACAATACTTAATAACAAATTTAATAACAAATTCCACGTAATATAAGAAGCATACATCAGTATGCACCACGTCAATAAATTTTAACGCCGTTTATCAACACTTAGCGGTGAGGGTAAAATTGGTTCAATTTTACAAAAAATATGACCCAATTGAGACAGTTGCAAATATGAGGACCCAACTGAGATTCCCATACAAACGGGAGGACCAACCGAGGGTTTAAACCTATTTATTAATAGTATCATATTAATTATCAATAAAAGAAAATTTAAAATATATAAACAAATACAAACATTATTTTATAAATTAGTTTTGTAAAATTAATTAAATTTAATATTTATTTTTTAATATGATATTAATCATAATTTAGAATTATTACTTTATGATTATGAAACAAAAACACAATATGTACAAATCATTATTATTTTAACAAGCCTTAAGAAAAAAAAAAGGTAAAAAAATATAGGAGTTGTAACTGTAGATACTTCACCTCCAAACAAAAGAGCCTTTACCATACATATCTGCTTCTCTATATACGAAACAATTCAATCTATCAAAACCAACACAGCTATCTCAAACAAACAATTCTCCCAAGTTAAGGATTAATTAACTATTAATCACATTAGCTTTTATTTAATCACTGATTCATTCACTAACAAACAAACAAATTAGACTGGGCAGGGCATTTGAATACTAATAATGGGTTTATCTAGGGGACTTCGAACGGATCTCTTGCAATTTTTGGATATATTTGGAGATTTAGAAAGAAAAAAAGAAAGAGGAATGGAAGACGTACCACGGCGGCGAGGTATAGGCGCGACGGAGAAGGGGCGCGGCGGAGAAGGGGCGCGGCGGAGAGGTCTCGACGTCAACGTGGAATGGCTGACAGAGGAATGGCAAGCGTGAATCTGGAATGTGGAGGCTGACGGAGGAAATTTGCAGAAGAGGAATCGTTGCGGAGGCTGACGACTTTGAGAGAATTTCAGAAATTCGCGTGGAGAAGAAGAAATTGTTCATAGTTTTTTTTAACCTATTTAAACAATACTACCACGGTTCAAAATAAAACCGCTGTCATATAATGGCATAGGCCACGGTTGTCCAGGGAAACGCGACCTATTCGGTTGAAAAAAATAAATCAAAATGGCATTTTTGAAATTTTTTCAAACTATATGTCGTGGTTAAGCGCCCAACCGCAGTCTATTCCCTTAAATATTTAAAATTTATTCAGATTAGGGAATAGGCCGCGGTTCCCAGAGCAACCGCGGTCTATACCCTGACATTTCCCAACTGCCATTTGGGGAATGTCAGTAGGTTGTAGGGGGAATAGGCCGCGGTTCTGTGAACAACTGCGGCCTATTCCCCCTACAACCTATTGACATTCCCCACGTTGTCAGCCCCTGCAATAAATTGGTAGTGGAATAGGCCACGGTTGCTCACAGAACCGCAGCCTATTCCCTACCAATTTATTGTTTTCCTGACGTGGCGTCAAAGGCAGAAAGTTGATTGGGGTATAGGCCACGGTTCAAAGGGGAACCGTGGCCTATAAGTTTGATTTATTTTCAAAATTTCCACCGTGCAGTATTATGCTGCGGTTTCTGGTCAACCGTGGCATAATGTGCACTCTAAAAAGCCAGTTTTTTACTAGTGTAAGATCAAATGGTTTACAAAAGGGGGTCAAACATAAGTCGAGTATAGCGAAGTTGAGACAACATGGTTAAAGACAAAGCTGAAATTACTGGACCGAACGGTAACCAATAAAGAACGTTCGGTCACAAAGAATCTGCGCAAGACCGAACAGTTTCTACTAAACTGAACGGTATGACAATAAAATTAATAGAAGAGTCTAATTACATTCAGTGTTGAGAAAAGAAGGTTGTCTCAGGTAAAAGTCATGAGTGTGCACCCTCATTACTTCTATTAAGACATTCTCTGTTCTCAAAACTTCTAATTATAGCTAAAGTTTAGTCATCTAGACTTGAAAAAAATGGTATAACATACCACTTGAAAAAAATGGTATAACAAACTACTCTGATACCATTAATGTAACATCCCAAAAATATAACCTCAAACTATACTTAGGAGTTCTTACATTTATAATACAATAGAACAGCTATAGGGACAATAAAGCTAATTTACAGTTATCCAAAAATAACCATAAATTTAAAACATTTACAGAAATCCTAAGCTGATACTATTTCATGTGAAAACCGAACGGTCATACATAAAACGTGTTAGACCGAACGGTGCTACATTAGTACAAAAAGAAAAATATAAGACCGAATGGTCTTACTCCTAAACTGTCTTCTTCTTCCAGCGCATGCTCCACAGATACTTTTGCACCTTCTGTTCCCATCCAAAGGATGATCATCGCAGTGAAGAGAACGACCGAACGGAATCGATAGACATGACAGGAAAATAAGGGTAAGCCTATGTAATTTAATTAATCAAAACAAACATATTATTTAAACAAAGTAATTAAATGATCCAAACAATGTATCTAAACATGCATCCATCATACAAGTTTATGAAAAACCGAACGTATAAATATAATAACCGACCACTTCACACCGATTGTCGGGACTGTATGAATATGTAGCTATGGTCATTCTTGCACCCGCGAAAAGGTAATCTGGAAACCTCACGATTACCATAGCTGGAAACCCAAGCCGTCACACGAGGTTAGCCCTTCATCCCTCATTATAGCTGGAAACCCAAGCCTACACGTGAGTTTAGTCCGTTAGCCACCAAGCTATACACGACCAGGCCTCTTACAGTTATTCTTTCGTATTTTCACCTCTCATTAGAATTATCACAACATATCATCATACTTCATCATTCATAACATTTTTAAGTAAAGTCATACAAACAGTAAAACCACTCCCACCTTTGCACAAAACTAACAAGAAGAGGTTACAAAGTTTTCATACAAAACCGAACGGGAGAACACTCCCTATAATTGAATATGACCGAACGTTAAGAATACCCTCAACTCAAGAATCATGACCGCACGGTCAAGTAACATGATAACTCAAGTTGGAGCCGAATACCACCTAAGACTGAACACAAATGAGATCAAGCCAATTACAAAGGATTTAACATATTATTTATATCTTTGGCCGAGCACTTAGAGCTTAGGCCGAACACTGTCAAGCTTTGGCCGAGCACTTAGAGCTTAGGTCGAACACTATATATATAGGATGAAGTTCTCTTCAAAACAACGAGTTTCAGTACAAGACCGAATACTCTTTACGAAACTGAGAGTCAATACAAGACCGACCACTCTTCAAAACACCGAGCGTTAGCACAAGACTGAACGCTCTTCAAGAGACCGAGTGTCAGTACAAGACCGAACACTCATTTAAGAAGTATCATTAATATAATGTCTAATACTCTTTTCCTATACGATAAAATCAACAATGAAACTAACTTAACTTATTTGGAATATCTTGACTAACTAACTTGTTAGAAAATCATTATAACCTTTCTGAACCATACGCTTAACATTAACCAATAGAAAATCCGATCAGTCATCAACTGAAATCTCCTACAGAAGAGAATTTCGTCCAAGACCGAACGTACAAGGGGAAAACCGAACGGTCATAAATGACCCTCGGTTACAATTACAGACTTCTGCAGAATTTAGCAGAGTTAAGAACAACCCTATTTCTACACAGTTCTTGATAACTTACCAAACATTCACTCATTCAAAACAAACATGCAACTTCAATCCTAAAAAAAAATCATCAAACACCATCAACATATCATCATTCAAGCATATACCATTCAAACAGAAAAACATAACTAAATTATATAAGCTTCCCTTACCTCTAAATCCAGAAATACTAAGCTCTCTCAACGGTACAGAGATGGAAACCAAATTCTAAGAGTCCTACACATTCGGATTGGTGAGGTAAGATCCACCCTACGTCAGAAAACGAAAACAATATCAAGCAAGGACTTGGGTAACCACATGCAAGCCAAAACAGTGTTTGCATCTAGCAAAGCCTTAAGGAGGAAGAAAAGTTTAACTCACCAGACTTAGAACAACAATTTGTTCGGTGAAAAAGGAAGAGTTTGACACCAGGAATGCTTAAATGTGATCTGGTGGATGATCGGAGGGATGAAAATGTTAGAATCTTTAGAGAGAAGTTGGAGGAGTTTTAGAGAGAAGGAGGAGAATTTTGAAGCTCTGAAGATTGAAGACGAAGGGTGCATGCAGAGAAAATGATACCAGATTTTAAAATCTCAGCTTAAATATTACTGTCAAAACCGAACAGTCGACTCCCTTGCCTCCACCTGTCTTCCACTTTCTGAGTCTCATAGTCTCTGCTTTGACACGTGGATTCCACTAAGCTGGGAATTTATGGGTCCTGACATATATATATATATATATATTTATTTATTTATTTATTTATTTATATATAGAAAGTTTTATATTTTTTTTAAGAATAATATTATACTGAATTCAAAAAACTAAATTATGTATTTCAAAATTTCAGCATCAATCCCGTACTATAGTGAATTCATATGATCATCCTCATCTCCTAACATCATAAAAATTATCATTGTAAGGAAAAAAGCAAGCAAATACACATATATGAAAGAAAGATTCACTCTAAAACAAGTCTCTCCTCCACGAAAAAAATAAATATACCATTTTTATAATTTTATTTTAATAAGCGAGTTCAAATATAAGCAAATTTAATAAAATATGTCTCTTCTGTTAGAAATTCATCATATACTTCACTTTTTTAATATATTTATAGGTTTATAAACTTTATGTGATAATTATAAGTAAGAAAGAAAACAAACAAATACACATAAATGAAAGAAAGATTCATTCTAAAGCAAGTCTCTCCTCCATGAAAAATAAACGAGTATATCATTTTCATCATTTTTATTTAAATAACTGAGTTTAAATATAAACAAATTGAATAAAATATTTCTCTATGTTAGAAATTTATCATATACTTCACTCCATATTTAATATATTTATAGGCTTATAAACTTAAGACATATTGTATATGACTAATATATATTTGGATTACCCAATAATTTTAGGGACATTAAAAATTTTGTTTAGAATGATCTACCTAATAATAATTTGTATTTTATCTAGGGTCATTTTTTAACACATATTTGAAATATAATTAAATTTATCATTCAGTCAAGTAACTTATTTTTTTTGTGTTTTCTATACTCTTGAAATGTTTTATGTAATCAGATAACTTAAGAAAAAAAATTAATGGATACAAAGTTTTGTAATAATTTGAAATGTTCATATTTATGTATTTATGTTTCTTTTATTACATCTTTGGAGAGTGATGGCAAAAGAATATTAAAGATCTATTTGAATTCTGTAAGACAAATTTTATCTATCATTCTCACTTCTACATATTAATCATATTCGATTCAAAACATTAGTAATTCATTATATGAGTAAATTTGAATTATGTAAGAAGACAAATTTTATTTAAGAAGAAGAAGATCTGTGCAATATCTAAGGTGGAAGCACTGTGTCTTCGATTAGAACAGGTTTATCTTTTCAATGAATTTTGTTTTCTTTGAAAACCGTTTTCTTTTGCCTCTTTATGAACGAATGAGCTGAAGTGGGACCATAGGTTATGAAACAAAATATAGGGTTTTTCATTCCAACTCAGCAATTTTGTGTCTGTTGCTTCACTTGATATTTGTATTTCTGCATAATGACTATTGGCAACGCAGCAGTTTTAGCTTTTCAATGAGTATTGATATCTTCGAAAAACGTTTTTCTTTGCCTCTTTTCTGAACCAATGAGCTGAACTTGGACCATAGGATGAATATGAAAGAAGCAATTTTAGTACAAAAGAAGAAAGGTAGGAGACTGAGTCTCTCTGAAATTTATAGGTTTTCTCTATTGGAAATGATATTCATCTTTTCAATATCATTTTTTTCTTTCATTGAAAACTGTATTTTTCGTAAACCAATAAAAGAACAACCAATTTACTACTATGTTTGTACGTTTATAATAAAAAGTTGAATGGGCAGATTGAAACTGTTTCCTTCTATAAAGTAATATTGATTCTCACAAATGTAAAAATGGAAGAAGATCAATAATTTATTATTCTCTCATCAATGAGCACAAAAGAAAAAGATGAGCAAGTAAGGTAAATGACTAACGTATCCTTTAATCTATTATAAGGATGGCATAAATAAGAAATATTTTTCACCTAAATTCTACGGTCACAAATTATCATAAAATTAATATGAAAACTAAATATAATAATTATAATTTTTTTTTCTGTTTTGTATTATTTACATCCATCACAAACTTCTCAACTCAAATAACAGTTAATAACATGATGATGGTCGTCTTTCTCATTTTAAAGAAGAGTTCTAAAATATAGCTTGTCAAAGAAATTAAATGTCAACTTGTACACTTCAGTTACATTCACATAGTATAATTTATGTATTTGTATTGTTAGTCAATATCTAAAATGTTGAATTGTTATAAGACAAAATCTCTATTAATATGTGAGTCTATAGTGAGGTTTGACATTAATTTGTTTTAGAACATTGACTAATATATCAATTTATGTTTTTATATTTAAATATAGAGTTATATATGATAAAATATCTTAAATTTAATCAAAATGACTAATACAGACATAGTAACATATATGCGTATACGGAATAAGTATGACTTTATAGAAGGAATCAATTTCAATTATGCACATTCAATTTTTTATTATAAACGTACAAACACAATACTATATTGGTTGTTCTTTTATTAGTTCAGAAAAAATACAGTTTTCAATGAAAGAAAAAGATGTTATTGAAAAGATGAATACCATTGCCAATAAGAAAACTCTATAAATTGCAGAGAGGTTCCGTCTCCTACTTTTGTTCTTCTGTAGTAAAATTGTTTCTTTCATATTCATTATATGGTCCCAGTTCAACTCATTGGTTCAGAGGAAAAAAAAAACAGTTTTCAAAGAAATTAATATTCATTAAAAAGCTAAATCTGTTACTTTGCCAATAGTCATTATGTATAGTTCAACGAAAATAAGATTTATTGAAAAGATAAACCTGCTGTTTCTTCTTAAATATTGAAAAGATAAACCTGCTGTTTCTTAAAGACACTGTGCTTTCACCTTAGATATTGCAGAGGAGCAATTCTCCCTCCCCCTCCACTTTTTCGTCTTAAAAACTAAATTATCTATTTCAAAATTTCAGCATCAATCCCGTATTATACTGAATCCATATGATCATCCTCATCTCCTAAAAAATATATATAAAAGAAAAGTTCACTCTAAAGCAAGTCTTTCCTCCATGAAAAATAAATGAGTATAAAATTTATCATATACTTCATAAATATACCATTTTCATAATTTTTATTTAAACTGAGTTTAAATATAAACAAATTGAATAAAATATTTCTCTATGTTAAATATTTATCATATACTTCACTCCATATTTAATATATTTATAGGCTTATAAACTTAAGACGTACTGTATATGACTAATTTATATTTGGATTATCCAATATTTTTAGGGAGAATAATTTTGTTTAGTGCTCTACCTAATAATTATTTGTATTTTATCTCTTATTTTTTTAACGAATATTTGAAACATATTTAAATTTATCAGTAACTTATTTTTTTTATTATAGAAACCAATGTGTTTTCTATTATGTCATCAATAATAGTTAGATACTGAATTCATATCAAATTTATCAGTAACTTAGTTTTTTAACGAATATTTGAAAAATAACATACAAATACACATATATAAAAAGAAAAGATTCACTAGCCTCTCCTCCATGAAAAAAAAATACCATTTTTATCATTTTTATTTAAATCAGTGAGTTCAAATATAAGAAAATTTAATAAAATATGTTTCTTCTGCTAGAAATTTATCAGTCAAGTAACTTATTTTTTTTATTATAGAAACCAATGTGTTTTCTACACTCTTGAAATGTTTTATGTCATCCGATAATTTAAGAAAAAAAATTAATGGATAAAAAGTTTTATAAAAAATTGAAATGTTAATATTTATGTATTTATGTTACTTTTATTACATCTTTGGAGAGTTATTGTGAATGAATATTAAAGATCTATTTGAATTTTGTAAGAAGACAAATTTAATTTAGGAAGAAGAAGCATTGTGTCTCTTATGACAGCATGTTTATCTTTCCAATGAATCTTGTATTCTTTGAAAACCGTTTTCTTTTTCTTCATAAACTAATGAGCTTAACTGGTACCATAGGCTATGAAACAAAATATAGGGTTTTTCATTCCAACTCAGCAATCTTGTGGCTGTTGCTTCACTTGATATTTGTATTTTTGCCTAATGACTATTGGCAACGCAGCAGGTTTAGCTTTTCAATCAGTATTGATTTTTTTTAAAATTGTTTTTCTTTGCCTCTTTTCTGAACCAATGAGCTGAATTGGAACCATAAGATGAATATGAAAGAAACAATTTTAGTACAGAAGAAAAAAAGTAGGAGATCTCTGCAATTTATAGGGTTTTCTCTATTGGCAATGATATTCATTTTTTCAATAGCATTTTTTCTTTCATTGAAAACTGTATTTTTTTTTACCAATAAAAGAACGTTGTGTTTGTATGTTTATAATAAAAAATTGAATGGGCAGAATGAAATTGCTTCCTTCTATAAAGTAAAAGTGGAAAATGATCAATAATTTATTATCCTCTCATCAATGAGTAGCAGACAAGAAAAAGATGTGTAAAATGACTAACGAATCCTTTAATCTATTACAAGTATGCCATAAATAAGAAATTTTTAAAACTTAAGTTAAGGTGACAAATTATCATAAAATTAATTGGAAAACTAAATATAATACATATAGATATTTTTTTTTTCTGTTTCGCAATATTTACATCCATAAAAAATTTCTCAACTCAAATAACAGTTAATTTGTTTTAGAATATTCACCTAATACCTATATATCTTTTGATATTATATCTAAATATAATGTTAGATAGAAATATTTTTAGAAAACAAAATATTGTACATCTTCCATCATGCATGTAGAATAAGATAATTTAAATTTAATCAATATGACTGAAATATAGAAATACTAATAGGATACGTATAGGGTAAGAGAGAGAAAAACCATGATTTATGAATCACGAGTGCCTTCAAACAACAATGAAAATAATAATAATAATATATATATATATATATATATATATAATTATTAAATGTGTTAGGGTCATTATATTTTATTAGCCAAACTTTATAAAGTGATCTAATTAAGATAAATATGGCTAAGGGTATATTTGTTATGAAAGGTTTATTGTGTAGAGACCAACAATAATTTTAATTTGTTGAAGGAGCCAAATTATAATTATTGAAATTAAATAATATTAACCATCAGAGGTTATTTAAAGGGTTATGGTCCCATCTGTGAGCACATCGAATCATTCATGTTTCTTTCTCTTTATCCCCATCAAAAGAGAAAATCCAGAGGGAACTAAAGGTGCTCTAGATCAAAGACCAATTCACGTTATTTTATTCATTATTCCCAATGTCTAATTCGTAAGCTTCCGCTTTAATGTTCTAAAGGTATTGGGAACTGCTTTGATTAAAGGGTTTATTGTTCATTGTTAATCTGTCAATTATAAATTTCTAACAATTGGTATCAGAGCATGTTAGTGATTAATTGACGGAAACTTTTTGTTTTTGATCTTTTCAATTTTATGAGAAATTATGATTATAAATTTTGGGGGTTTTCATTTAAGGGTTTATAGCCTGCATTAAATTCTTGATGAAATAATGAATGCTATTTTTGAATGTTTTAAATTATGATGGTGAGATTATGTGTTAGAAAACCAAATTAATTAGTATTAATTAAAAATACATTTAAGGATTCTAATTATGTTTTTGGAACCCTAAATTGAAAATTAAGAACCCTATGTTCTTAAACCCTAAATGTGCAAATTGAGAACTCTAATGAAAATTAGAATCAAGAAGGGAAAAATCCAAAAAACAAACCCTACTGTTTGCTCTCTTTCTTCTTTGTGTCATGGGTTAGTTTTAGGATGGGCTCAATGGCCTGTGTGGTTGTTCCTAGTTTGGGTGAGGACCCATTACTTGTGAAGAAGATAAAATAAAATTTTGAAATAAATTAATTCAAAATTTAAATATTTTGAAATAAAGTAAAAGTAAAATTAATAATTAATTAGGAATAAATAAAATTTAATTTTGGTCTTGTTTATAATTTTTTAAATGAGCTATTGATAATTAAGAAATCACCAAAGTGAGTCTTTTTAATCTGGAGTAGTTCATAGAGAAATTATGAATGTTTGTGTTTATACATATCCATCCAAGTATTGGTCGGCCCAAAGGAAGATTAATATTTGGCTAGATTGTATACGCACTTGTGATGGTAATGTGTGAAGGTTTTTACATGTCAATAATAAAATGTATCCAAAGATAGGTTTGTTATTGGACATGTTCTTATTATCAGTGTTGATCATTATATCAAGATACCTCTAACAATTAATATTATTGTCCAAAAACTTGACATTGATGGGGCATTGGGTGTCTTGCGATGGGATAAACCATTATTTGAATATATTTATATAATTATTTATTTTACGATGTGAGCATAATTCCTTTATTTCTCTTCTATAAAATACAATTACGATGGCTTCTATATCTGCCAACTTAAATTCAGTTCCGGTCCTCAACGATACAAATTTTAAGGATTGGAAAGACAATATAGAGATAATTCTTGGCTGCATGGATCTCGACCTTGCGTTAAGGATTGAGAAACCTCCTTCTCTTAAGGACTCAAGTACTTTTGAAGAGAGGAGAGAATATGAGAAGTGGGATCGCTCAAATCGCATGTGTTTAATGGTCATTAAGCGTGACATTCCAGAGGTCTACAAAGGTACTATATCTAAAGAAATTACAAGTGTTAAAGATTTCCTTGCTGAGATTGAAAAGCGCTTTGTGAAAAGCGAAAAGGCGGAAGCAAGTGCACTTCTTCAAAGCTTGGCTTCCATGAGGTATCAAGGCAATGAAAATGTGAGAGAGTACATTATCGAAATGTCAAACATTGCTTCAAAACTTGTACATTTTATTCTAAACTCTCTTCCTATACAGTTTGGATAATTTAAGATTTCCTATAACTGTCAGAAGGAGAAATGATCTCTTAATGAGCTCATTTCATATTGTGTTCAAGAAGAGGAGAGACTGAAGCAGAAAAGGACTGAAAATGATCACTTAACCAATACCTCTAATGACTAGCGCAAAAGAAAGAAAACTGAGAATCTTAATGGCGATGCTTCTAAAGGTCCATTACAAAAGAAACAAAAAAAAAACAGTTTGATAAATGTTTCTTTTGCAATAAAGTTGGATAGATGCAGAAGGAATGCACAAAATATCATGCTTGACGTGCAAAGAAAGGATTTCCTAAGCTATCAGAAGACAATTGATTCTAAAAGATGAATCTATTTAGAGATGTCAAATTCATAGTGATGAAAGTGATATAATGTTTTAGATTATTATTTTGTACTGTTTTTCTAACTTTTGTTTTGAAAGACATTTCATTGTACTGTCATTTAGGTGGAATTTGATTTCATTTATTTATTTGGACAAATTTTGTTATTTATATTAGTTTGGAAATAATGAATGCAATTTTTTTTATTCAAGTTTCGTTGAAACCGATTCACTTTTGGCAAATAATAATCTATATATTCTTCATACGGTGACTTCCTATTATGAATCCTTAAATATGGAATTGCATGATATTAAGCATAATATTCTTTGAGGATATTGAGTTTGGGGGGAAGAATAAAGTTTAGAGGAAGAATCGTTGGAAATAATCTGATTCGTAAATTTCAAAACCTCTAGTAAGTTTAGAACCTCTATAAGAACAAACTCAAGATCCTCATAAATGTGCTTCATGAGGAGTATAAATCTATGCAGGACAATAAGGTTTGAGAATTTGTCCTGTTACCAGAAGGTATGAAACACATTGGAAATAAGTGAATACTTAAGACCAAAAGGGATTATAATGGTAATATGGAGAGGTATAGAGTTTGTCTTGCGATGAAGGACTATACTTAAAAGGAGAGGGTTTGTATGTTGATGTCATCCATAATGCTTTTATCATGAAGGATAATAAATTAGGGGATTCTTCAGTTACTAAGGGAGAGAGTTGAGTCTCAATCAATGCCTAAAAGGAAATGTAGAAATTAGAAATGCAAAAGATTCACTATGTTTCCGCAGTAAGGAGTCTTTGATGTATGTCCAAGAATGTATGCATCTGGATATAGCATACACAGTTGGGGTTCTAAGCAGATATTTAAGTTATTCATGAATGGATCATTGGAAAGTAGCCAATAAATTTATGCGATTTTTTCAAGAGAACAAAGGTTTATATGCTTACGTATAGAAGGTCAGACCAGTAAGAGATCATCAAGTATTCAGACAATTTTGTAGGATGCCAAGATAGTTTAAGATCCACTTTAGGTTACATTTTCATGCTAGTTGGTGGTCTAGTTTCTTGGCCCATTACCAAGAAAACTCTCATGGCTTTATCTATTATGATTGCAAAATTTATAGCAACTTATTAGGCATCAGATCAAGGTATATGACTGATTTTTTTCATAGGGTTGCGTATTATGAAAGGATTTGAAAGACCAATCAGGTTATATTGTGACATGAAATCAGTCCTTAAAGAAAGAGTACAAAGTGGATGGATTTCCATATAACACTTAGGGACAACTCCTTGATAATATATCCTTTTAATAAGGCAATTACACTCAAGGTCTTTCATGAGCATATTGCTTATATGGGTGTTTTATAGTTTGAGGAATCTTTGGTTTAATGGGAGTTAGTCATCTTTGTGTGTTTGTGTTCTAAGTTTGGTTTTCATGTATGCATACATTCTAGTTTATTTTTCGGATAGTACACATTGTACAATAAGGTTATTATGTTGATCTCATTGAGATAAAGTTAGGACCAGTTGAAAATAGACGTGTACAGATCACCTTCACGTAACTTTTTATGCTACACAATTCATGATGTATCCATGTCATTTGGTTCTGTCAGCATTAGTGATCACTGTTGGTTTGGTTGCGATTGTTGCAAGTAAAACTGCTTTGGTTCTACATGTAAATATAATCAATGGATGGGAATTTGGGATAAGCTCAAGGTATATAATGACATTTTTTAGCTCATAAAGTCTAACACATTTGTAAGGATTTATATGGATATATATATATATATATATATATATATATATATATATTATTAAATGTGTTAGGGTCATTATATTTTATTACCCAACTTTATAAAGTGATCTAATTAAGATAAATATGGCTAAGGGTATATTTGTCATGAAAGGTATATTGTGTAGAGACCAACAATAATATTAATTTGTTGAAGGGGCCAAATTATAATTATTGAAACTAAAGAATATTAACCGTCAAAGGTTATTTAAAGGATCATGGTCCCCATCTGTGAGCACATCGAGTCATTCTTGTTTCTTTCTCTTTATCCCCATCAAAAGAGAAAATCTAGAGGAAACTAAAGGTTCTCTATAGAGGGAAGATCAGAGACCAACTTAAGTTATTTTATTCACTATTCCCAATGTCTAATTCAGGTACGCTTCCGCTTTAATGTTCTAAGGGTATTGGGAACTACTTTGATTAAAGGGTTTATTGTTCATTGTTAATATGTCAATCATAAATTTCTAACAATAATTATATATAGCCAAAACAATACTAAATGCATAATAAGTCAGAATCTAGATATATCAACATGGTAATTTTATATAATTTTATTTTAAATAATTTACAAGAAAATAGGCTACATATTTTTCTACATTTCTATTATATATTTTAAATATATTTTCCTTACATACTGCATGGATTCTAATGTATTGGTGTAAGACAGTTGAATCTATACACAAAAGACAATAACTTTAATTAATATAAAAAGATAATTCAAAAGTAATTGATTCAATAATTATTACTTTTTCAAAAGTAGTTTTAATGAGTTTGAGCAACAATTGTCATCTATTGTATTACATAATAACCACACTCATATGAACTGGTTTGTTTATTACACTATCATAAATCAACACAATTATAAATAATTGGAGAAGGAAATAAATCAAAAAATTATTTATGGACCAAAATAACAAACCTCAAGGGACAACCATGCAAGCTTTTTTTTATAGTAGTTAATGTCCCTAACCACATGCTATGTCCAACAAATGAATTATGAAAAAGGAAATGTTTTAGGATATACTTATACAACAAAGAAAGTTCATAACATCGAGGTTCTTACCAATCTTTCACTTGTTTGAGATGGTTAGGGAGATACTTGTGCAAGGAGAAAAACTAAACAACATCCTTGAGGGAAACTACAACTAGTTGCCAATGACGTCTAACATCAACTTATTGTTTATGATGTCAATAAGTTTGTGTAATACACTAAGAGGATCGTCCACAGATAAAGAAATCTTGTTGGATTTAAGACTTTCCTCTCAATGCGACTATTGTTACATAAATAATTTAAGTCTGAACATAAATAACATGTAAACTTAAAAAAGAAAGTAATGTAGAGTGGGTTTAAGAGTCTGTACTAGGGGTTAGACGTAGAACCAACTAAATCTTTAGGCCAATCGAGGAAATATTGAAATGGTGTGCCATATTATATATCTCATCTATTGACACAAGGACTAAAACATCTGTTACGAGAACTTACTCTATTGTGACCTTAACCCTATTGTCTGATAGCTCCATACCATGAAGAACTATGGTTGCTTAAATATCATTCCATTAGCCATTAGTTTCCTCCATGTACTATCCATAACATATAGTTGACATGGACGAGTATCGTCCATGTCATCCCTTAATGGTAGGGGGGAGCTAAATAACTCATCTTTCCCCTTCTACCTATGAGAGACAACGTTAATGTTATTAAAGAGAAATTATTCAATTTATAACTTAGCACAAAGTGATTGTTAATTTTACCTATTGGAGGCATAAAAGGTTATGGTGTCAACCCTCTTGCATTTGAACATTGGACTAGTAAACATAGTGTAATCAACCTCCTAGATCTCTTCTATTCTACCATAGTACATCATTAATCCAAATACATGAACAAAAACTCAATACTTTTTTTAGAAATATACATCTCAATCGTTGAAGCTTTTGAACGATATTTATTTTTCACGTACCCTTTCAAAATCTTCATATAACATTCAATATGATACATTCATCTTAGGTATATGCTAGTCCACAAAACTTGATTTTTATTATCAAATACATTAGTAAATGTACCATGATGGCAAAAAAAGATAACGAAAAACATCTCAAGTTGACACAAAATGATAATAATCTTGCCTTGAAATTAATCTAGCTTTACAAGATCAATGGCTTTACTTAAAATTGAAGAGAAAAATTAACATAAACGAGTCATAATTTGTCTAACATTTTTGGGTAAAATTCAATGAATAACCACCAATAGAAATTGTTACATTTTAAGATGCTGCAATCATGATACTTTAGGCTAACAAGCTTCAACTCTTGCATCGGCACTAAAATCTTAATATTTTAAAAGTACCATTGTATTACCTTGATACTCCTTAGACAATTTCAAGTCTTCGACCAGTGGACTACAATAAACATTTATGTCATTTTCAAGCTACCTTGAACCATATATCATCATAAAAAACATTATATACTTTCTCTTCATACACAATCCAATATATAAGTTGAAAATAAATAATATAAGAGATCAACAATTGTAATTGGTACTTAATTTATCAAATGGATGCATTCCACTTGTACCTAAACCAAACAAAATATTTCTATATTCTTGACCGTAGTGGAAAATTCGTGATTAATATTTTCATTGTATTGAATCAAGTGATGATGAAACGGTTCCTCATATCTTCTCTCATCTACATGTTTTCTAAAGATTTTAATGTCTTTTAGATTCGTAAACAGTAAAAAAAAATAATTTCAATATTTAACACTTATATTTATATATATATATATATATATATATATATATATAATTTAAATTAAATCAACTGGTTATATAAAAAACTAAAATAAAAAATAATTATAAATAAAATTTCTCTACAAACAGTATAATATTATAATATAGGTTTAATAGGTTTAGAGGTCCCTATTTCTGCGAGTTCGTTCTAATTGGATCCTCCTATTTTGGAAGTGATCAATTGGGTCCTTATTTTGATAAAATTGAACCAATAACACCCTTGCCGTTAATTTTAGTAGACGGCGTTAAATTTTTTGACCTGTGACATGGTGAGCTGGCATTTAATAACATCTGGCATGGTGCACAAATGAAAAGGTCACCATGTGGAATTAAATTATTTTAAATTTAAAAAATTAATAAAAACACAGAACGTTAACCATCATCTTCCTCTTCACGGTCACTGCAATTTCGTCACCGAAAGCTGCAACACGACCCTCTCCATTTTCGTCTACATATAATAAACCCTGCTCAGTATAATGCAAAGTGATGATATCACACTCATCATCAGGAGAACCAGATATCAACAACTTCACCTCCTGAACGACGACATGAATCCCCCAACCATTCTTTAGATTTGGAAAGTACATGTGTCGAATAGCGTATCGATCGCCTCTCTTTCCACAAAATGCATAGGTTGAAGATCCTCCGAGAATCGAGTCACCGTCCACTGCGGCAGCTCATGTGCGTCCACCTCCTCGAGTCCCATCGCCTTCTAAGACGTCGTGAACAGACAGTTCCTAGTCGCCGTGTGAGAGCCGTGAAACGACCAGTCTAAGATGGGAGGACGACGGAATGACGAGTCCTCTACCTCCTCTAGCGGCTTCCAGAGCACGCCTTTGGCGTGGAGCTTCTGGAGGTGGCATTGCTGCAGCTCTTCCAAACCGACGACATCTTCCCACTCGCCAGCGAAGGTCGCACCACCAACACTAGCGGAACGACAAAATCTACGGCTGCATAGCCATCAGATAGGCTAAACCTCTTCGGAAAGATCTTTCCTACACGCACAGGAAGGTTAAAAGGTGAGATAAAAGCAAAGATTCAACAAAGGAAATAGGGAATGAAGAACAGAAAAAGGGATCAAACCTGACAGACTATAACAGCTGCATAAATTCCAAAAAAAATGCTTGATATAATAGCCAATAATACGCTGGCAAGGACAACTAGTGGCCACACAAATATTGTCAAACCAGCAATGAGGACACAAACTGTTTCAAGGAATGGACCCTCTCTGCTAATCAAATCATTCAAAAGTCTGAACCAGCTCTTGAACAGCATGTAGGGGCTCTGTACTATAGCAATTGCAGTGAAAAGAGGAATCTGCACAACTAGCCCCAGTATCCCAACAATGACACATCCAGGAACATGAATTAACCTATAAAACAAGTTTCAATGGTGATAAAGAGTACTCCTTTAATTAAATATTTTGCAAACAGAAATTGCAAGTCAAAGCATTCAATCAATAAAAAGAACATATATGAAAATGAAAGACTTTGAGATAAAGAGGACATATATATGAAAGACTTGGTTTGCGTTACTGTTATTCAATAAAAAACCACTCTAATTCGTATCAGTCTATTATTAGATAATTGTATATAAATCTTTCACAATACTTACATCAAAATTAAATTTATGACCTTTACCTTAGCCTCTAACGCTCATCTGAGGCAGGTGATTCACGTAGTTCCTTTAAGAAACTTGGGTATGAATGGTAACACATATTTGCAAAATCCCTAACCACCGTGGAACTGCCTTTGATAGTTCCATACGTTCCATCCTGAGTTCAGTGAGAATCCACAAACAATAGAGGAAGTAGAGAATTGGAACAAACCAGTATATAAATATCTGAGACTTTTTAAGCTAAAAGAACAAATGAATTGGAACAGACAAGTATATAAATATACTTGAGAAATAAGAATTTCTTTCCATTTCGCTTTTTTCGTGCATTCAATTGCACGAATTGGGCCAGACTCAAGTGGCGAGCAACGACGATGAGAGATGGAAGGCACGAGAAGTGCGTCGGACAGTTGGATTAGAAGATGCTCTCAAATTAAGGTTATGCTTATAATAATATAAGCTGAATTTTGTTTTCTATTCTTTTTCTTCTTTTGCTTTAATTTTGTTTTGTGCTTGAAAGTGGGTTTCATGATTATCAAATGGGAAATGGTTCCTTCCATGCTATTCTGTTTACCATTTAGAACAACAAATTTATGTTATATCATATTAAATTCTCATCAGTTTATACTGTCAGTAGGAAAGTGATCATTTAGTCTAAATTTTTAGTTTGGGAGAATAGTTTCTTAGGGATATGCTTTTAACTGCTTATGGTTGAATGATTTAATAATTACGACTAATTTCAATCATAGTTAAATTGATTGTAATAATAATAAATAATAATAATAATAATAATAATAATAATATATTATTGTAACTTTATAATAGGAATTAAAAAGTAAAACAGAGCTTTATAGGGTCTTAGCATTTAACTTATGTACACAACATTATTATAAATATATTATAGCAGTCAAGTGAAGCTTTCAATAATATTTATCTATATTATTAATAATAACATATTTATATTTAAAATTTTAAAAATAATGAATATTTTAAGTTTATTTTATTTTTTATGTTAAAGAATGAAACAGTGTTGTATTAAGTATATTTTTTTATTTGCTTTGAACTGCTTTTTTAGATTTCTTAATTCTTTGACCAATTGATTGTGGTTTAATTGAAACTATTTATTCAACGGTTTTTGGGTCTTACCAGTTTAATCAATTTTCAGAATAGTTTTTTTAAGTGTAAAGTTAGGGGAATGGTTTTCAGTGATGTATTTTGTAATAAATGTGTTATTTATTTTATACTATAACTCAAGAATTTGCATAATGACATTATGTTGTGGGTCATTCTCTACTTTGAATCATTCTTAAAAAACTAAATCCACGTGTTTTTAAAATTTGAAGTATCAAATTTATCACTTAAAGAAAACCAATTTATAGATATTGAAGTATAGGAATCTTCTTCTTTCATGTATGCAGCCATAGTTCTCAAGTCAGACACTAAATTACCAACTCTGCTTTCGGACCTATTAATGCCTTTAGCTTTATTTTTATTATTATTATTATTATTATTATTATTATTATTATTATTATTATTATTATTATTATTATTGATGTTTTAAATATTTGCCTACTTTTAAAGATTTAATTCCCATGAAAATTGCATTTATTGGACTAAAAAGTTGTTCATAATCTGATTAATCTTATTACAGAAAAAAAAAATACATTATTCCTCTAAACTTTATCCTAAAATGACTTTCGTCATAAATTATAACGAATTTAGGAACATTATTGGTTTTCAACAATATGTCGACGGATTCTACTTTATTTATTAGGTCAAAGTAGATATTGCTTGACCTCAACGTGTTTTACAATCTTACAAACCAAAGATATAAAAAATTCATACAGTTGCCCCCCTTCCACGTGCATATAGTCATCAAGAACCTATAACATAAAAAATTCATAAGAAAATAGATTAAAGTTAATTTAAGACAAATAGAATTTCATACACTCCAGAAATTTTATCATACATAAAAGTTAAAACAATAACATGTAAAAGCTCCACTCCAGAAAGAATTGATCATTTGAATGCTTATTATTAATTGTATGATTGTATAATTGTATGACTGAATTGATTGTATGATTGAATTGATTTAATATGTAAAATTATATAGTTGTAATATTGTAATATTTAGGAATGGATCGAAATTCGATTAATTTACCACGCATTAGTGCTAAGTACGAGAGAGGTGTAGAGGAATTTATACAATTTGCGCAACGTAATGAGGGGAGAAGTGATGATGAAGGGAAATTTAGATGTCCTTGTGTGAACTGTTTAAATGGAGAAAGTTGAACGCAACTGAAATTAGAGAACATCTTATCTGTGATGGTTTCCTAAGATGCTATACAACATGGACATGGCACGACGAAGAAATGCATTTTCCCACTGACTCCCAAACTGAAAATGTTATTGATTCCACCATGGAAGAAGATCGACCGGATGAAGACAAATTAGAGGACATGATCCACAATGTTGGAGCAGAAAATTTTGTCAAAGCTCATGTGTATGAGATGATGTCGACTTATGCGGAAACACCTTTGTATGTCGGTTCAACTAAGTTCACACGTTTGTCAGCGGTGTTAAGGCTCATGAATTTGAAGGCGAGCAATGGATGGACTGATAAGACTTTTACACAATTGTTGACGTTGTTTAATGAAATGCTGCTAGATGGAAATACACTACCCACTCGTAATTATGATGCGAAGAAAATTCTTTGTCCAATGGGTATGGAGTATAAAAGGATACATGCTTGTCCCAATGACTGCATTTTATATAGGAAAGAGTTTGAATTTTTGACAAAGTGTCCAAAATGTGGCTCATCACGATACAAGTCAAAAAAACTAGTGAAGATAATGGTCAAATAGAAAAAAAATGGATCTGCTTTAAAAGTAGTTTGGTACCTTCCAATAGTGCCCGGACTTAAGCGTTTGTTTGTGAATCCCAAAGATGCTAAAAACCTTAGATGACATGCAGATGAGAGAAAAATTGACGGGTTGCTTCATCATCCAGCTGATTCAAAGCAATGAAAAAATATTGATCAACAATTTCCCCAATTTGGTAAAGAGTGTAGAAATCTTAGGCTTGGTTTAGCCACTGATGGAATGAACCCATTTGGTAATCTGAGTACCAATCACAGTTGTTGGCCAGTTATATTGATAATTTACAACTTATCTCCTGCATTGTGCATGAAGAGGAAGTACATGATGTTGTCTATGATGATATCTGGTCCAAAGCAGCCTGGAAATGACATAGATGTTTATCTAAGCCCACTAGTTGAAGACTTGAAGTTTTTGTGGGTTGATGGGGTTGAAATATTTGATGCATTCGCTTCTGAAACTTTTGTGATGCGTGCAATATTATTTTGCACCATTAATGACTTTCCAGCTTATGGTAATTTGTCAGGATACAGTGTCAAGGGTCATAAAGCATGTCCTATCTGTGAAGAAAACACTGCAGCTAATCAATTGAAACACGGAAGAAAGACGGTGTATCTGCGTCATCGGAGATTTCTAAAACGTAATCATCCATATCGAAGGTTAAAAAAAGCATTCAATGGACATCAAGAGAGGGACGAAGCACCAAATCCACTTCCTGACCTTCAAATTCTTGAAAAAGTTAATAAAATACATCATGTATTTGGGAAAACATCCAAGAAGTCATCTGTAACAACCCCTTGGAAGAAGAAATCAATATTCTTTGATCTTCCATACTGGTCAAAGTTAGATGTTAAACATTGCATAAATGTGATGCATGTAGAGAAGAATGTGTGTGATAGCTTGATTGGTACACTACTCAACATTTAGCGAAAGACAAAAGATGGAGTGAATGCTCGTTTGGATTTGGTTGACATGAATATCCGAAAGAGTTGGCACCCAAGGAGATTGGTAAACGTACTTATTTGCCCCTTGCATGTTACACAATGTCTAGACAAGAGAAGATAAGTTTTTGCCTTTGTTTAAAGAGTATCAAAGTACCACAAGGATACTCTTCAAATATGAAGAGTTTAGTGTCGATGCAGGACTTAAAGCTTGTTGGCATGAAGTCTCACGATTTCCACGTCTTAATGCCACAATTGTTACCGGTGGCTATTCGTGGAATTTTGTCCAAAAATGTTAGGTAGACCATAAACAGGTTGTGTTCATTTTTCTCGTCAATATGTAGTAAAGCCATCGATCCTACAAAGTTCAAGGCGAGATTGTTATCATCTTATGTCAACTAGAGATGTTTTTCCCTCCATATTTTTTTGACATCATGGTACATTTACTTGTTCATTTGGTTAGAGAAATCAAGTTGTGCGGACCGGTATACTTAAGATGGATGTATCCTATTGAGCGTTATATGAAGATTTTGAAAGGGTACGTTAAAAATCCATATCGTCCTAAAGGTTCAATGATTGAAAGGTATATTGCTGAAGAAAATATCGAGTTTTGTTCAGATTACATGACATCAACGAATCCAATAGGAGTTCCTCGCACATCATGGTTGAATAAATTTTCTACAAGTAAAAGCATCCGAGGTGTGAATGTGGTGACAAAAGATCGCGAAGAATTGTTGCAAGCACATCTTTATATATTGAACAACACAGATGAGGTGATCCCTTTTTTGGAAGCACACAAAGCCATTGTTAAGAATAAAAATCCAAGACAATCAGAGAAATGGCAGTTGATGGAGCATAACAAAACATTTATGTCTTGGTTCAAATCTGAAATTGACAAAGAGCCACATTCTTTTCAAAGTTTATTGTGGCTTGCAAATGGTTTAAAGTTTGATGTCGTATGTTGTACAAGTTATGAAGTCAATAATTGCACATTTTATACCAAGACTATGGATGATAAAAGCACAGTACAAAATAGTGGAGTCAGTTTAGAAGTTGAGTCGCTTCAATTTTCCACATCAAAAGATCAATCTCCTGTGTACTTGGATCAATGAGATATTATGGTATAATAGTAGAGATATGGGAGGTTGATTACACCAAGTTTTTTGTTTAATTGTTCAAATGTAAGTGGTTTGACAATAAGAGTGGTATGAAAATAGATGAATCAGGTATGACACTAGTTAATTTTCGAAAGGTGGGTTACCGAGACGAACCGTTTATCATGGTACATCAAGCATCTCAGGTTTTTTATGTCAAAGATCCTGCGTCTGACCATTGGTATGTCGCTCTTCAAGGCAAAAAACAAATTGAAGCTAACGAAGACAATCTGATTAATATTCATATTGCTGACAACCATTTATTTCAAACTACAACAAATTTGGATGACCAATCTCCAGTTCACGACGATATACATGCAATTCGGTCAGATCATGATGAGGGAATATACATATGATGAATCCATATCTTTATGTATGAATTTCCAATTTCTGGATAAGTATTTTATTAATATCACATAAGTTTTCCTTTTATATATTTCCTATGATTACTATTACATGTTTTTGTTAAATTATATGATATTACATAAGTCTTTTATTAATATTTCATGTTGTTATTTATTTTGACAGATATATGGCTGATCATCCACATTCTTCAGGGGATGAGGCTTCCCCTTCCATATCCACTAGAGGACCCACCAGGATGAAACAACTTTTGATCAGAAAGAATAGTGGTGAAAGAACACCGGTGAAAGTTAACGTGTTCACGGGTGTGGCAACTGACCCCAATGCTGATGACTTCCGATCATACCTTGGAGTAGTGGCACGTGACAAGATTAGTATTCTTACTCCATCTTTTGACCATGTGTCCGAGGTTGATCGAAACATTATATGGAACGATATATTGGTAAGTTAGTTAATATCATTTGAATTACAGTTTGTTTATATTGATAATTTTATACTGATACAACTTTATTATGTTTATTTCAGCTGACATTTGACATTCCAAATGTCGCACCACTTAGAAATAAGTGTTTATCAACTGTTGTTGAAAACTTCCGAAATTTTAAAAGTAAGTTGACCATTGATGAGGAGACTTGACGACTCTTTGTAAAGGGTTGAAAATCAGAGGAATGGCAGGTTAGTATAGTTGATATTATTTAATTCCTCATTAACAAATATATATCATATGAACTTATTAATTAAACATATGTGACAGGAAAAAAGAAGTAAAGCACAAGAAACAAGTGCTCAAAACAAAAACCCCCACCTATTATCTCATGGTGGGTATAGGAAGCTTGAGGAGAAAATCCTCAAGCAAAAGGCAGATGCTAGACCACCATCTCAGGGTGGTAGCCCTCCTCAGCCTCCTTCTCCACCTTCTCGACATGAGAAATGGAAGTTGGCTCGTATGAAACCATCGGGCACCTACTCTCTAACACTGCACGGGAAATTTCTGAAAGAATTGTAAGTTATTAGTGTTCCTAAAATAATAATAATTTCATTATACATACTACATTGAACTTTTTAAAGAATAATGGTGTTTTGTAATGTTACAGGACTCCTTGGTTGAGCAGAGCTCCCAAGGTCAATTCACTCCAGTGGGTCGCCGGGATATTCTTACCGCTGCAATTGGACGACCTGAGCACCCTGAATGTGTACGTGCTGCTAGAACTAGAGTAGGCACTCAAGATTATTTTGGGAGCTCTTCTCATCAGACTTCATATGCATACAGCGAAGCACAACAACAAAGGATGACACAAAAGATCACGAAAAAGCTTCGAGCGGACCTTACGGAGGAGATTAGGACACAGCTCAGGATAGAGCTTACATCACAGCTTAGGACAGAGCTTAGGGATGAATTGTTTACTGAGTTTAGCACCATGTTCCAGCAGCAGTTTGAGAGCTATGGCATGCGCCCGATGCCATCTCATGTACAGGAACAAGAACATGTTGTGCCTCCCACAGGTAAACTTAATAAAAACATTTATGTGCAATTATTTCTATCTTTTGTATAATCTAACATTTACTCTGACAGGGAGAAGCGGGAAACAAAGTTGTTCAGCATCAGTCGTCCCAGGGGATGACATGGACGATGGTAATCCATGTCTGCTATACATTTTAGACGATACCGAGATGGTGTTGGTAGCTCGTGGAACAATGTTTAAGGCAACGATTGTTGTTCATGGTATGAAGCTATCAGAGGATGAGGTGAAGGTCTCAGTAGATGAAATTATCATACCAGATACCTGAGTTCCTCTGCCCACAGATGAGATTTTCACTGTGGCACATGCATTCCAGTCTTTTATCGCTTGGCCTAAACAATTGGTTGGTTCAGTTTCTGACCCCCCCGGTATGCAATTCTACTTTACACTTCTCAATTTTAAAGTTTACATGTTATTGATGTCAAAACTTATCTTATTTTTCCATTAAACAACAGACACATGCGCAGGAGAAGATTCCTCTATCTGAGGATGATCCTCTTGGTTCATTGCAGCTACTTGCTGACATCCTTGAAAATAAGCCTTTGGAGGTTGAATATGATGCTAATGTATTTGGGAGAGGCTCTGAGGTCCCATTATACCTCCATAGCCAAGATGTCACGGAGCTTGCGTAGGGAAAACAAGAGTTGAATATTACATTAGTTCAACTATGGATGATGTAAGTCTATGAGCAATTATTCATATAAAAGTGATTTATATATCAAGTATGCTTATATCAAAGTTAATTTTTTATTTTAGGTATATGTCTGGGATCAGTAACAAATTGGGGTACTCTGATGATTATGGGTTCATTGATCCCAAATCCATTCACGAAACAAATGATTTTGAACAGATCAACACACATCTCACAAGATGTTTTGCAAGGGGCAAGAAAATATATTTTTTGCCTTATATATCTGGGTAAGTTAACTTTGTTAACATAATCAAGTTCCATATGAGATTTTAATATATAATAATTAAGTTATTATGAATTTCAGGTGCCATTGGCAGCTTCTTGTTATTTCTATATAGGAGAGTTATGCTTTGTGGTTCTGCTCATTGCACAAGTCTCCTCCAACACATCTCAGACAAGTAGTTGATTGGTAAAAACCTCAATGTTTGGACTTTCTTTGTTATATAAATGAATGCTAAAACCTTTTTTTTATATATACTTTTATTCCAACAAGTATGATGATAGTTGGGAGATTGGGAGATCAATTGCTAACAGTAGAAAGATTGCATGGATTTCTCTCAAGGTTTGACATATGCTAAAGCCATACTTTCTTATAGTTGTTTTGTTTTAATGTTTTTCACTAACTATTTACAACTGTGATGATATATTGTAGTGTAACAGACAAAAGGGGTCATATGAGTGCGAATACTATGTAATGTATTGGATGGCCCACATTGTTCGTTCCCATATTACAAGAGGCTGGAAAACGATAATATTTAAATTTAACAAATTTTTGATTTTCTCCAACATTTGGAATTCATATACATTAATTAATATCAATTGCCTTGTGCAGAGATTCAAGACTACTACAGCAATTCCTGATAATACACTTTCATTCATGAGGAAAGCTGCTGCAAAATATTTAATTAGATTATATAATAGTTCTTTGTTATTAGATTTAAACTACATTTGAACATGTTGAAATTTTCTTAGTTCTTAGTTATTAGACTTTGTACTTATGTGATGTTGAAATACATTTGAACATGTGTTTGATGTGTTGGAATTGAATCTGTGTATACGTTTTAATATGCAGGTCTGTTTTTGTGATAGTGGATATCACAAAAACATACCTGCTATTTAAAAAAATTACAGGAGAAGTGTGACGTTTTTTAATTTTTTTTTTTAAAAAAGACTTTTGGCCGCGATTGTGGCACGAACCGCGGTCTATTCCTGGCTTTTTACCGCGGTTTAAAACGCGGCCTAAAGTCCCAGACTTTTTACCGCGGCTGAATATGCCGAGGTTCATAAACTGCGACGTATAATGAAAAACAACCGCGGTCATTTCCCTTTGCTGCACTAGTGATAAATAAATTAATCACTAAAAAAACATCAAACAAAACATAAACCAACCAAATTACAACTAAATTGTGGTAATTAAATTGTTATATGCTTAAATAGAAAAAATACATTTAAAGTACAAATATTTGACATAATAATATATTAATATATTGTTTATTCAACCATTAATATCATAACAAAAGTAACAAATTCTATTAAACTATGTTTGAAAGTTTTGGTGCAACCAAATAATGCTAAAGTTTTTTTACAAAAGATTGGTTTTGGAAGTATAATTTTTATTACATTTATCTGTCGATAATTTGATTTAATGATTACTTGTGAAGACCGTTACCTACGGATGCCAGACAGTAAATAAATTATCCGCAAATAAATTATCCAGTGATTTTATTACTTAAAAGACCAAATTTTGTTCAAAATTTACTAATAACATTGTTACGAGAAACAAATTCAATGACTTTTGGACGGAAACGTTACGTAACTTTGTATTTATAGGAATAATCAACAAATTATTTTTTAATCATTTTTTTCAAAAATAAATAAAATATATTTTGATAACTTTAAAGTTACGTGACTTTATCTGTTTGAAAATAACTGGATCTGTTTTTTCTTGGCTACGTTGTTAGGACCCATAAATTCCCCAACTTAGTGGGATCCACATGTCACCGTTAGAGAATGTAAATTTCATTAAGTGGAGAGCAGGTGGCAGCAGATGAGTAGACTGATCAGTTTTGGAAGCCATATTTAAAGTGGGATTTCAAAATATGGTACCACTTTCTACATGCAACCTTCTTTCTTCAACCTTCTGAAAACACCATTTTCTCCTCCTTCTCTCTAAACTTCTCCACCTTCTCTCTAAAATTCTCACCCTTTCACTGTTTCGATCATCTTCCAGGCAGCACTTAAGCACTCTGGCTGTCAATCTCTTCCATTTGCACCGATCAGACTTTGGTTCTAAGTAGGTAAGTTCCTCTTCTTCTTGAGAAACCTGTTTTCTAGCACATGCAAGCTAAACTTTAGTTGCATGCGTTCATCTACTTCTTCTTAACAAGAATTCTGATCATAATTTGGTCTCTTCTTTGGGTAATGGGTAATAGGGATTCTAGAACAGAAAGAGTTCAAGGGAAACATTCTGCTGCAGATAAAATAGTCGTTCGGTTAGAGGTAAGGGAAGCTAGTTAATTTAATGAATTTATTTGGATGCATGGATATGTTGTGGTTGATGTTGCATGAATGTGAAATTCAATGAATTGAGAGTTTTGGTATTGATGGTATGTACTATATTCATGTTGAATGTTTTCTGCATACTTCTGATTCATGGCCGAGAGAATGGTAAGGAAATGAAATGGTAAAAATGGATAAATTGTGGTTGTTTGAGTTTTGGTCTGTAGGGAAAAATATAGATAAGTTGTTTAGAACTGATTAGAGCCTTTGAGTTGTTCCAAAAAGTATCAAAAATAGTGAATCTGGTTCTCGATCCTTGAGTTCATAATTCTGCAGAATTATGCAGTTTGCTGAGGGTCCTTCATGGACCGTTCGGTTTTTCCCTAGTGTTCGGTATTAACAGGATTCTACATATGTGGAGTTTTAGTTACTGACCGAACGGTCTTGTGCTAGTATTTGTTCTAATACTAGCGTTCGGTCTTGACGGTGTTTATACTCTAGGAGACACTACCTGCTAATAACCATTCAGTCTTAGGTGTGTGAGTTATTTCTTAGTACTGTTCGGTACTCGGTCTTAACTGAGTTCTGTTATTATGGAATTTCGGTTAATGACCGATCGGTCTGATGCTAGTATCCACTTCAATATAGCATTCGGTTTGTTATAAGTTTTATCACTTTATGACCACTCGGCCATTTCTTGTATTGAAATGCTCGGTAATGGACTAGCACTCGATCTTGGTAATGCTTGGTTATGTACTATCACTCGATTTCTGCCGTATCCGGTTATAGACTAGCCCTCGGTCTCAATAGCGCTCGGTATAGATAACTCTCGATTTTAGACCAACTTTGTACTTTAGTAGCGTTCGGTCTTACATTGACTCCGAGTCCTTCAAAGAGCGGTCGGCCTCGTATTGGCACTCAACTCTCTGAAGAGTACGTTATCATATGATAAAGTGTTCGTCTAAAGCCCTAAGTGTTCGGCCAAAACTACAAGTTGTTCGGCCTAAGTGTTCGGTCTTATAGTGTTCGGTCTTAGACTGTATCCGACTCATATTAGAGCTGTTATGCTAAATTTATCGTTCGGTCATGTTCATAAGAAATAATAATACTTCTTTAAGACTTATTCGTGAATGTGATCTTGCTATACTATTCGATTGGGTTATATTGTTGGAGAAATGTGATGGTCTTTTATGATGTGTATGAAATGAGTCATGGTTGTGAAAGAGAATTCCAAGGAGGAATGTCTCATGATTTGTGGGGGTTTGTAAAGTATGAACATGGCTAATTTAAGCTGTCGTTTATCCTGATATTCCGTGATTACTCCTTCTCATGTAGAGGACGGTAACTCATGCGTGGGAATGGCAGGAGGTCCTTTAGCCTCAGGTTATTGTTGTACCGAGGTAAACTTCACTAGACTAACCTCGGGTGGCAGCTGTTGAGGGCATCCCAGCTAGGTTCCACCCGGGTGCACAAACGTCGTAACTACATAGTTCATACAGTCCGGACAATCAGTGTAAATTGGTCGATTATAATATGATTATGTGAATGTTGTATATATATGGTTTATTTCATGCTTAATTGAATTGTATGTTTACATGGTTAATTAAATTACACTAGCTTACCCTTATTTCCTTCTTGTCATGTGTTCCCGTTCGATCGTCCTTGTCCTTGCAATGATCACCCTGTGGGTGTGAGCAGAGCGTGAAGATATTCCGAAGCAGGCGCTGGATGAAGGGGAGTGTTTACGTCAGGATAAGACCATTCGGTCTTGCACTTATTTTGTACTAGTAGAGTACCGTTCGGTTCATACGTTGATTGTATGACCGTTCGGTTTGTACTATTAAACCTTTTAGTATAGATTTCTTTAAAGTTTAAATTTATGGTTATTTTAGAAAAACTGTAAATTTGCTTTATTTTTTTTCTTAACTGTTCTATTTTAATCATAAATGTAAGAACTCTTAAGTATAGTTTAAGGCTATATTTTTGGGATGTTACATTAATGGTATCAGAGTAGTTTGTTCTTAGGGTAACCTATGGGTTATGGGTTTGTCATGTCTTTCCTGGGGAAAGATGAGTCTAAGTGGTATGTTATACCATTTTCTTCAAGTTTAGATGGCTAAACTTTAGTTATAACTAGAAGTTTTGAGAACAGAGAAAGTCTTGATAGAAGTCATGAGGGTGCACACTCATAACTTTTACCAAGGATGGTATCTTTTCTCAATTCTGATTTTAAATTAGAACCCTTCTATTAATCTTATTTTCGTACCGTTCGGTTTCGTAGAAACTATTCGGTCTTACACAAATCTTTCGTGACCGAACGTTCTTTATTAGTTATCGTTCGGTCCGGTGAATTCAACTTCATCTCTAACCAAGCTGTCTCAGCTTCACTGTACTCGATTTATGTTAGGCCTCTTTCGTAAACCGTTCGATCTTATACTAGATTCTTTATGACCGAACGTCCTTTTATTTGTTACCGTTAGGTCATTACTGTCAAACTTTTGTTATGACTTATCTATGCTGATTCGACTTTTGGTTGTACTCAGCATTCAGTTTATATATTGTTCTTACTTCCCTTAAGTTAGACCATTGATTCTTTATCCCTGCGTATTTAGAAGATGACTTCTAGGTCTCCTTCTCCCTCACCTACAAGTATGGAAGTATTTAAGCAAAAGTTTTATGTCGAGTATTTCCCTAACAGCGTCCGATTTGCAAAGGAAGTGGAGTTTCTGGAATTGGTTCAAGGAAACATGTCTGTGTTAGAGGATGCCGCTCGGTTCAAGTATCTTTCGAGATTTTATACTTTGGCAATGAATGAAGAATGAGAATGCAAAAAGTTTGAGGATGGGCTGAGGAGGATATCACGTTGTTAAGTCATCGGATTTCGTATTAGAGAATTTTCAGTGCTGGTGGAGAGAGCAAGAGTATTATAAAGGACAAAGAGAGAAGTAGAAAGTCAGCAGATAAAATCGCGAAGAGTTAGAAGAACGAACGTGTCGGGATATAGTCACGGTTCCAGGAATATTCCTTATACTCAGCCAATTTCTTTTTCTAGAACCAGTGATTTCTCTTTACCATCATCTATATTGATCAGTCAGTCGAGGCAACAAGGTTTAATAAGTTGTTACAATTCTAGGCGACCTCAATTGAAGTCAGTTGTCCGTAATCAACAGAAAACGAGATATGTCATCGGTGCAGGACTAAAGGTCATTTGGAGAAAGATTGTCTTTTGGGAAGGCGAGAAATTACTCAAAACCGTTCGGTGAGAAGGTTTCAGTTAAGAGGAGGTGTCCAACCTCAGGCTCAAAGAAGAGATTGGACTTTATCAAGTGGAGAAGCGGTCGGTTCAAGTAATTGTATCTACCGAAATTGTTTGTAGTTTGATCTAGTGATGGCAACACCAACAATTAATTTAGTTCGGACATCTATCATATGAAATAGATGTTTAGTAGTTAAGTGAGCGTGTCTTTCTAAGAATTTCTTCTCTTGGAAGTTCTTCCAAGTTAGTAGTGTAAACCGCTCGGTATATTGATATGGATCTAATGGTTCTATAGTGACGTTAGGGACGAATTTCATGAAAAGGTGCCCGGTTTATCTCTTCAACATGATGTTACATTTTCTTTTGATTAGGTGCCCAGTATTGTACCAGTATCAGTAACCCTTAAGGAACGACTTCAGCAGAGTTGGTAAATTTAAAGAGCAGAATTTTGAGGAATTACTGGAGAAGCAGTCTTTCAGAACCTAACGTTTTGACTTAGAGTACGCCAGTTTTAGAATAAGAAAGATGAGTCTGAGTGAAGCCTGAGGAACGTCTGAGGGCAGTGTTCAACGTGTTGAGAAGAAAAGAATTATGGGCTAAATTGTTCAAGGGTGAATTCTAGAATGAATAAAGTACAACTTCAAGAACTTGTGTTGGCGATGATAATCGGTAAGATGGGCTAAATCGAGAGTTTGAGGGACTTAAGACTACAAGTAAGGATTAAAACCGAACGGTATCGAAAATGGTGGCTTAGTGATAGGAAGCGAACGGTTCAGCAAAGTTCATGATAAGCAGCCACCAAATGTTGAATATCAAATTTTTAGAAACCGGTCGGTAGTAAACAGAGAAATAATTCATGTTGGAAACGGACGGTATTTTGAGAATTCAAAAACAAGAATCATTTTAGTAGTCAGGTTTAAAAGCAAATGTCGCTCGTTTTTTGTGTTCTTGTATACATGTCAAAAGGTGACGGTCTTTCTAAATAAAATTAATTTCTTTTTAAAAAAAATTGATTTTCCGGCGGTTTTGGAAAATCCTTGATAATTACCGGGTTACCAAAACCGCCTGTAATTATGCCGGTAATTGCGACGCCATTTTTTTCTGTGACTTTTGTAACTGTCAGAAACGTATTTAGGGGTTAAAAACCCGGTAACGTAAAAAGAACCCCGGTAAAATTGGATTTCTTTTAGTGCCATCACAGTAGTAAAGATAAAATGTAAATGAATATGTTTTAGAGAAGAAAATAGTAAAGGTTATAATCCATTGAGTATGTAATTTAAAAATGACATTTCATATTAAAATTATTGTTAAAAAAGGTTTAAATGTTTAATTATACCAAAATTTTTATGAAATTAGCCATAAATTTTAAATTCCAAAATAAAGAACATACTTTATTATACCAGGATAAAGTCTATGATATATACAAACAAAAGAAGATAAATGTTCTATAAATAAATTTCATTATTTTTTTTAATTTCTCCAACTAATTAAACATGGAATTAACCATAGAATTTTGTTCAAATATATATATATATATATATATATATATATATATATATATATATGTACATACTCTATAATACCTAGAAAAGTCCATGAGATACAAATACATAACAAAAATTTAAATGTAATAGAAATTCAATATAGTTTTAAATAAATTAATCATAGTATTTTCTTTTCTAGTATCTTTAACTCTTAAATTAAGTAATATAAAAGTAAATAATAATAATGAGACATAATCAATAACAATATTGATTGGTTACCTTAACCATATACAGTAACATCACTTTTTAACTATAGAAATACAAGAATACACTTAATATATTTAATGTTCAAAGTCACCTACCTAGATTAGAGAATGTTCTTCTTACAAAGAGAAGAAGAAATTTTGGTGAAGAGCATGATAAAAACTATTTACTCTTTAAATTCACTTCTCATTTTTTGAGGAAAAGATTTTTTTAAGTAAACAATTTAGAGCTAAATTATTCACTTCAAACATTCAATATTAAGTCCGTTTTCAAAAAAGAAAATATATTACTAGTTTTGTAATTTTTTTACTCACTATTTGTCTAACCATAGTAGGGTTAACATTAAATTTATTAAGTGTGTATTTTTATAGTTTAAGAGTGATGTTACTAAGTATTTATATAGTTTAAGTGTTATATTACTAAATATTGTTCTCCATATGAGTAATATTTGATGAGGCATGTGAACAAATATTCCTATAAGATTATGTTTGTTATTTGAACTCATGAATAGGCAATTAAGTACTTCTTTTTAATGTTTCTACTTTTTGTAATGATTGATATTTGTTTTATGAGAAAAGTGGTTATAATAATCAAATGAGTTTTAGATAAGAACGTTAAGAAATTTTGGAAGTTGACAAGTTAGAATGGTGAATGTGCTGTTTTATAAGATAAATTTTAAATTCTATTCTTCTTACTTTTTAAATGCATTAAGGTTAAGAAGTATATTTCATCAACTTGATTTTGGTTGTAGTTTTTTTCAGTTATTTTCTTTTTGTTTTTTTATTTGAGTTTTGAGCTGGTATATTATATCCATGAGTTCATTTTAAAAAATAATTTATGTTTTATAGAGAAAAAAAAAGGTGAAAAACCTAATCGTATATCATATACCATTATGCCAATGAATTTGATTTTAAGTCTGTTGGAGAAATGCTTGCATAAATAATATCAATAACATTGTTGTTTTACCATAAAAAAAATTTAGTGTAAAAAAAGTATGTAATTTTTGAGTCTATCACATTTCTAAAATCGTATGTTTAATTGTGAAAATTCATAGAAAATTTATATGATAAATAGAAAATGGGTTTAATTTCAATCTATGAGAAGTTTTTTTTGAAATGATCTTATGGTTGATGGTCTTTAAATTGAAATCAAACACATTTTTTTATTATCATTAACTTATCATAACTTTGCATAATTAAACTAAATTTGTTGGCATAACAATATAGGAGATTAGTAGATTTTTTTTCTACAAACATAAACATTTTTCATAATGAACTCAAGGATATAATATCAATTTTGAACGCAAATAGAAAAACAATAAAAGAACTCACTACAGGTCCTGTAGAATATAAAGAATTATCATCAGATTTATTGACAAATATAAAGATGGCAGTTTCTCCATATAACCTTTACAAAATATCCTTCTTAACCTTATCTTTCTTCTCATGACAATAAAGTACTCTCATTAGAAAAGTTGAACAAATAAACTTTTAACTTTAAAAATGTCTTAACATTATTGACCAAAAACTCATATTGGATTCTCATAGCATCAGAACCAATATAAACTTTAGACAAGAAAACTTTATACATAATTGATACAATTAAAAATAACATAACTATTAAATTTAAATTACATATATACAAATCGGTTATAGAAATTTATTAAGTGTGTATTTTTATCATTTAAGAGTGATGTTACTAAATATTTATATAGTTTAAGAAGGATATTACAAAATATTGTTCTCCAGAAACATTTGGATAAATATTCCCATAAGATTATGTGTGTTATTTGAATTCATGAATAGTCAAGTAAGTTTTTTTTTTTTTAATGTTTCTACTTTTGTAATGATTGATATTTGTTTTATGTAATATTAAAGAGAAAAGTGGTTATAATGTTAAGAAATTTTGGACAAGAAGGTTAAAAAATTTTGAAAGTTGAAAAGTTAGAATGGTCAATGTGTTGTTTTATTATAAGAGAATTTTTAAAATCTATTCATCTTAGTTTTTTAATGCATTGAGGTTAAGAAGTATATTTCGTCAACATGATTTTGGCTGTAGTTTTAGTCAGTGATTTTCTTTTTGTTTTTTATATTTATATTTATAGAAAAAAAAAGTGAAAAACCTACTGGTATATCATATATCATTATGCCAAATGAATTTAATTTTAAGTCTGTTGCAGAAATGCTTATAGTTAAAAGAATTTCAAAAACTTTAAAATTAAATAATATCAATGATATTGTTGTTTTACCATCAATAGAACTTAGTTTGAAAAAAAAGTATATAATTTTTGGGTCTATCACATTTCTAAAATCTTATGTTTAATTGAAAAATTCATGATAAATCGATGATGATAAATAGAAAATGTGTTTAATTTCAATTTATGAGAAGTTCTTTTTGAAATGATCTGGATGGTCTATTTTTTTTAAATTGAAATCAAACACATTCTTTTTTATTATCATTAATTTGATATGACTTTGCATAATTAAAATACATATTTTGAAAATGACAGAGATAAAAAAATATCATACTTATGTTTTACTAGTTTTATTTGATGGTAATTGATATTATTTGTTCATAAAGTTTTTGCAACAACCTTTTATCCCTAAACATTTCTGCAACATACTTAAAATTAAATTTGTTACTATAACAATATAGGAGATTAGTAGACTTTTTTTTTCTTACAAACATAAACATTTTTTATAATGAACTCAAAAATATAATATCAATTTAGAACGCAAAGAAAAAAAAAAACTACAGATTGTATAGAAGATAAAAGAATTTATCATGTTTATTGACAAATATAAAGATCACAAGTTTCTCCATATCATCTTTAGAAAATATTTTTCTTAACTTCATCACAAGTTTCTCCTGACAACAAAGAAACCTCATTAAAAAAGTTGAACAAAAAAATATTTAACTTTAAAAATGCCTTAACATTATTTACCAAAAATTCATATTCATTCTCATAGCATCAGAACCAATTTAAACTTTAGTCAGGTAAACGTTATTGATGCATAATTGAAATAATTAAGAATAACATAACTATTAAATTTAAATTACATAGAAATCGGTTATAGAAATATTTATTCACATATTTCATCTAAATGTTACTTATCCCAAAATAATATATAGCAGCACCATTCTAAAATAGTAAAAATACATGTTGTAAACACAAGGAAAACAAAAGCTTTAATATGGATATCCATAATAGGCATGTTACTTAGATAAAAATAATTAGTAAAAGGTAAATGAATATAATGACAGATGCCATACATTATATCAAAACTATTTTTGCAACTTTCTCCAAGAAAAAAGAGAAAGAATAAGGAAATGAAAAAACATATTTATGCATGAAGAAATTAAGAAGGTAAGAGTATATATAACTTACCTTTAAAAAAGAACACATACGCCGTTCTCCTCTCCAAGAAGGTTTCCTTTCCCTCTTTAGGTTAGATATGTTTTTTCTTTCTCTCATAAAATGAGTTGAGTTTAGTATATTTATAGTATGAAACCTGTTGTCACTTCTCTCTCATTTTGGCTTTTCAAACAATGCACCGTTACCATGCCCAATACAATCGTCTGACTTACAGTATCACAGGCCGATTCACGTGACTCTTTTATGAATAATTTTCTTTTATTTTTTATGTAATCAATTGATTTAATTTAAATATATATCTCTTGTTGTCTGTTTTGGATTTTTCTTTTAAAAAATAGATTCTAATATGATTAAAATATAATATATATTTTAAGATTTTATTTTTTAAATCTTTTTAAATATTTAGATTAGATATATTTTTTTCTTTCACTCACAAAATGAGTTGGGTATCTTTGTTCTCACTCATCTGCTCTCTAGTTTTGGCTTTTGAAGAAAAAACAATGCACCGTTACCATGGCCAATACAATACAAGTGCCTGACTTACAGTAAGTAACATGGGTAACCATCAAATCACCGTTCTTACTGCCAATACAAATGCCTGTCACCACCGTTACCACAATCAATAAGAGTGTTTGTCTATCACATACTTTAAGAAATCTTTTGGATTTTTCTTTTAATTTTTCTAAGAAAAAGCAAAGCACCCTTACTACCAATTCAAAAAAATCAATGGTTAATGTATTACATAAATTCAATGACTAAAAAATCAATGAACAAAAAGAATAGCACTGGATATATATTTGTACCAGAAATGAAAACAACCTTGTATAAGCTGTTTTTACAGTGTCAAATTTAGCTCAATTATATTGTAAACTATTTTCATAAGTTACACATAACAGCTATTAGGTTAGACTAATGAAAACAGCCTTCTATAAAAAGAGAAACTACAAAATATTATAACTACCAAAATCTAAAAAGAATATATAATTTTCTTTTGTATTAAGAGTATTTTTAATTAACAAAACAAATTTACTTAACTTTTATGTCTTATTACATGTAACATTTTTATTTTTTTAATATACAAGAATATTATTAAAATTACCTTCAAAATTAAATATATTTTATCTTAGTTCTTTTTATATATGATTTGTTCAACTCTTATATCCATTAATTTGTTGAAAACATAATATATTACAAAAGTATTAAAAACACCTTGATTCTCATAAAAACAACGAGTTAATAGAGTAAAAGAGAAATTTAAAAATACTTAAAATTTTAATTAAAATATCCACCAAAGAAGTAAAGATAAAATGTAAATAAATATGTCTTAGAGAAGAAAATAATAAAAGTTATAACGCATTGAGTATCTAATTTAAAAAAACATATTTGATATTAAAATTATTGTTAAAAAAAGTTTAAATCTTCAATTAGGAAGTGTAATGAGAAATTCTCATTTGTAATAATTGTTTTTATTTTTAAAATCTATGATATATACAAACAAAAGATAATGTTGTTTATATAAAATAAATTTCATTATTCTTTTTAATTTCTCCAACTAATTAAACATGGAATTAACCATAGAATTTTATTCAAATATAAAATATATATACTCTATAATACCTAAAAAACTCAATGAGATACAAACACATAACAAAAATTTAAATGTAGTTGAAATTCAATATAGTTTTAAATAAATTAATTATAGTATTTTTTTTATAGTATCTTTAACTCATATAAATTAAGTAATATAAAAATAAATAATAATATATGAGACAAAATCAATAACATTATTACCTTAACAATATATGTATCTTTTAGGCTTTTAAATGCGAACTTGAGATTGACGTCATATCAAGAGACGTAAATTTGACGTCGAATTATGTAGGCCGACGTTACTTGTTTATAGACGCGTTGGCTATTGTAGAGTTCAACGTCCAATATGTGACTAAATAGTTGTATTTAAAGGAAGATTTGACGTCCACTGTAAGAGGATGAGACGTAAAGTTGACGTCCAATGGAAAGAGGCTAGACATAAAGTTGACATTGATTTTAATGTGACCCGACGTTATCCTCCCTGAGCCAGAGAGGAGCTCGTCCAGCGTTGCATTTCTATGGTTTCCAATGTAAAAGGTTTGACGTCGAATTTAACGAGTGACAAACGTTACCCTCGCTGAGCCAGAGATAAGCTCGTCCACTGTTGCATTTTGGGGTTATCCACTGTAAAAGGCTTAACGTCATTCAGGTTATAAGTCGACGTTAATATATATATATATATATATATATATATATATATATATATATATATATATATATATATTAACATCGAGCAATGTATAATTTGATGTCAATTCCAGTGTGTTTTTTTAAATTTGATTCGTTTTTTCTCATTTAACCAAACATGAAATACAGAAACCAGTTTTCCAATTCATAAATTCACAGAATTCATCAATTCACAGTTTAAACCATGCTATCATCAATTCATCAATTCCAATTCAAAAGTAAAACTAAAAGGCTAAAGCAAATGCTATCATCACAACAAAAAGAACCCAATTTTCTAATTCATATATTCACAGAATTCATCAATTCACAATTTAAACCATATTATCATCCATTCATTCTTTCAAGAGTAAAACTATAAGCTAAGAAATGCTATCATCAAAACACTGCAAAAATTTAAGGAAAAACCAAAAACTTTAACTAATTAAAATGTTGATTCAAATATCCTGCCTATTCCCCTCTTATCTTTCCTATTACGGCTTCTGGCAATGAACTGGTACTGTTAAACCGCTGCAAAATCAAGGAAACTTTACTATTATATTCATTCAAATGTGAAACGTTTATTGGTATTTGTAGGATATCAAATGTAAATTTTTACCTCAGTCCAATCTGCTCTGATTCCTTCTCGGATGATTGTCTTCATCCATGACATGATGTAGTAGCCACATGCCCAAGAATTTGTCTGCTTGTTACACTAAACATGTGAAAGAACTTAGTCAAATGTAATGGTTTAAAGATGACTACGAAAATTAATACGTTAAAGATCAACAAATTCCAACCTTAGGATATATAATTTCAATTTGTTGTGCTCTAGGCCGAACTATTAGAAATAATGGGGCTTGCTTCTTCACACCAAGAGGGGGAGGGGGGGGGGTGAATTGGTGTTTAATAAAAACACGTACTTTTAAAATCTTTTTGAGAAATTATAAAGTTCTTTGAATCTTTCTTGTGCGGTAAGAATTGTAAGTGTGCAATAAAAATGTAAAAGAGATAAGGAGACAAAAACAAACACAACTTTTATATTGGTTCGGCCTCAATGCCTACATCTAGTCACTCTCCCAATCAACCTTAGATTGGAGAGTAATTCACTGTAATTATCAGAGTAGGTTGTGAAGCTAAAGCCATACAGGATGATCTCACCCTCAGAGTTTGGCCAACAAAGGACGACCTTGACCTTGGAGCTTGATAACGGTTCAAAAACCGTTATTTTCATACTTAAAATTGATACTAAATCACACCCTTTATGACATAGAATTAGTCTGAAATCATGCAATTTGCTTAAGTTAAAGAATAAGAGAGTCAAAGAGGGTTTTTCTTGGTTTTATGCTTGGTTTTCCCTTGTTTTGGCAGGATTTATCAGGAGTTTGATGAAGGAAGTGAAGGAAGAGAAGTATTGGATGCAAAAGAAGGTGGAAAATTGAAGAATAAAAGAATCGCAGTCGTCGCCGGGCGGTGTGACCTTCAATCTATTCTCTGCCATGCGCTTAAGGGGCACCGCCAAGGGGTTAGATGGGAATCGCACATACCGTCGGGCGGTGCAATCCACCGCCAGGTGTTAAACCCCTGGCAAGTGTACCAAATCGTATCAAGTAATAATAATTGGTAAACCCAATATCGTTCTTCCCAAAGGACTCTTAAGGCCTCATCTTTCGTGTAAACAAATCGTTTAAGACTTGAGTAAAGAAATTAATTTTAATTGTTTAAATGCAAAAAAAAAAAAATATGCAAATGCAAGAATTCAATTGACGAAAAGAAACTATGAATGAATGAGGTTGTTGGGGTTTACAATTTCATCTTATCCACTCTCATATATCTACTCTTCTTATTTACTTTGCTTATTTATCATATTGCCATGCAAACATTCTTGGTCTACCCTTAACCCAATCCCTTGGTGAAAAGAGCCTATTACTAATTACCGGCTTGCTATCCCTAGCCTCTCCTAGTAACTAATAATGCATAATGAGCGGAAGAAAAATACAATTGATCGTCCTACCCCTATCCCTAGGCGGTATTAACATAATCAAGGAATTCTACCCAGTTCATGACATTACCGTACATCCCCGTATCAATAAAGACAAACACCATCTATCGAATGAGTTAAACTGTAGAAGCATTACGCAAAGGTAAAGAACCCAACAATTGATAAATTAAGCATATGAAAGCATATAAAGGAAACAAGAATTTCAATATATGAGAGTTTCAAAAGATTACAGTGTTCCCCAACAACTAAGGGTTTAGTTCACCATAATCATGGTGAAACTAGATGAATTGAATGGAAGAATTGAAAAAGAAAACCCTAGAATTGATAAAGTGGAGCCTAAGCATCCAAGAAATCTCCTCCAAGGGTGTAAAGCTGTTGTGGACTTTGTTCTCTGCCAAAAGAATTACATTTGGATTCACCCTAGGGCTATATATAAGCCAAAAAGATAACAGAAAGATCTCAAAATCCAAAATATAAAAACAGACAACCACCCAGGTGCCTAAATTGGCCGCTCAGCGGTTTGCCTCAACACACGCCATCGCCCAGGCACCTAAAATGACCGCTGAGCGGTTTGCCTCTTGTCGCTCTGGACGCTCAGCGTCACCGCCTGGGCGCCAGACAACAACTTTTCCTTGCACTAGGACGCTCAACGGTGGAATTTACCGTTGAGCGGTTCACAAACTCTTCTTTTCTTCCTTTTTCTCCTTCATTCTTGAGTCTATGACCTTCCTACTTCATTGCCATCTTCCATTTTCATCAAAAACCCTGCAAAACAATGCAAAACAAGCATAATATCTCTAAAAACAACTTTTGACTCTCATGTAACACAACTTAAGAGTTTTACTTGATTCTAAGCTCATTTTAAGCTACAAAGGGTGTGTTTTAATATCAAATTTATGCATGAAAATAATGGTTTTGAGACCGTTATCAGAACCCCAAACTTAAAACTTTGCTTGTCCTCAAGCAAAACAAAACAAAACTTGGCCTTCCAATTTTTCATCAAGTAGTTCTACACTTTTCAAAACCCTTTTCTTCATGACAAGTTAATTCAGATTTTCAGTGGAATCCTACCAAAATGCAAGCATGCTTTCAATCCAATCTAGTTCACCTACTTCAATATTTCCCAATAGATGTTTTATTCATGAATGATCAATCCACTAAGCATAGATGTAAACATGGATTTCAACAATTCTTACCAAGCAAGTGTTTCACTCAATCATTCAAGTGTTTAAGAAATCACTCCACTCTTTATTATTCAGATGTCATATAAAACAATATTGCCATTTATCTAAAACAATCAAAATCCTTACATGCAAATACCATCACAAGGACTTTTCCAAGGCTATAATGAGGCTAGGCTATCAAGAAAATTTGGTTTTTCTAGATTGCAAAATCCTTGAGTTAAGAGAGCTATTTCAACATTGAAACGGTTCAAGTTTAAACTCTCTCTATCACCAAACTCCTTTATTCCCAACTTCTTCCCTTTTTATCAATTTTGCATTGAGTTCCTTTTTCATGTTTTTACTTTTTCCTTTTCTTCTTTACTCATGCATTTTTCTTTTCAATACTTGAACTCAATGCTCTTCTTTTGCCTTTCAATTTTCCCCATACAACCCCAAACTTGAACCTTTTCATCACATAAATTTATTCTCAACCCTACTCAAGATAAATAATTTCAAATCAAGGGTTCTCATCCTGTTTAAGGCCAAGGTTCAAAAAGAGTATAAAATTTTAAACTTGTTGGGTGAAATTTTTGGCTAGATAAGGGCTTCCAAACATGGCCTTGATCATATAACATAAGCATGCAAATCAATCAATTATCAAGACTAAGGAAATATCATTCATGATTCCCTGTGAACAATACATATATCAGTAAGAACTCTGGAGCTCAAAACCTCACACACATGCTCTCTCTCACATCATTCATTTATCCTGCTTAGCATCACAATCACAATCATGAACCACAACACATCTATTCATATAATTAGTGAATCATTTAACTAGATATCAACACACATACATTCTCAGTCAACCACATTCAATCATTATCCAATACTTGTCATGCATTTTTAATACTACCATCAGAACCATTGTACAAGCCAAGCATAGACACAAAATAAAAGTTCAACCTATTCTACAAATTCAAAATACAAAAGAAAAAGATACCTGGGTTGCCTCCCAATAGCGCTTGTTTAACATCACGAGCCTGACCCGAACCTCATGGATCCACCAACATCATCATCGCAGAAAATTGCTCCACCTTTCCTCCCAAGTAATGCTTAAGCCTCTGCTCATTTACCACCCAACTTCGCTGCTGACCATCATCATTTAGAATTTCCAATTCCACAGCTCCATTTGGGTATACACACTTTATTACAAACGGTCCCACCATTTTTATTTTAACTTTCCAGGAAATAACTTCAACCTTGAATTGAACAATAACACCTGTTGCCCTGGATTAAAAACCCTCTTTATCAACTTCTTATCATGATAAAATTTTACTTTCTCTTTATAACTCCTAGAGGAGTCATATGCATGTAACCTCATCTCTTCAAGTTCTAACAATTGATTTCTTCGTTTGCTTTGAACTTCATGAGGATTAAAGTTTAAAAACTTCAAAGCCCACAAAGCCTTATGTTCCATCTCTACTGGCAAGTGATATGCTTTCCCATATACCATTTGAAAAGGTGATAATCCCATGGAGGTCTTCATAGCTGTCCTATAGGACCAAAGTGCATCATCCAATTTATGTGACCAATCTTTTCGTGAAAAAGCAACTGTCTTTTCTAATATCCTTTTGATTTCTCTATTGGAAACTTCAGCTTGACCGTTTGTTTGTGGATGATAAGGGGCAGCTACCTTATGCTTTACCCTGTAATGTTGAAGTACCTTAGCAAGCTGAACGTTACAAAAATGAGACCCCCCATCGCTAATAAGTACTCTAGGAGTTCCAAATCGTGAAAAATTTTGTCTTTTCAAAAATTTAATCACCGTGTTAACATCATTCTTTGATCATGCCAAAGCTTTAACCCATTTACTCACATAATTCACAGCCACCAAAATATATTCATTATTAAATGATGGTGGAAAAGGACCAACAAAATCAATCCCCCAACAATAAAAAACCTCAACTTCCAAGATACCCTGTAACGGCATTTCATGTCTTCTTGATATAGCCCCTGTCCGTTGACACTTGTCACAATTCCTAGCATGGTTGTGAGGATCTTTAAATAATGTAGGCCAATAAAATCCTGACTGCAAAATTTTTGCAGCCGTTCGCTCTCTATTATAGTGACCTCCATAAGGAGAATTATGACAATGCCAAAGGATTCCTTCTGCTTCTTCCTTTGTCACACATCTTCTCAAAAGATTGTTTGCCCCAATCTTAAATAAATACGGATCATCTCATATAAACTGCTTAGCATCAGAATAAATTTTTTTTTCTCTGTTGCCAACTTAGTTCCTCAGGAATAACACCTGCAGCTTTAAAATTAGTCATATCAGCAAACCATGGTCTCTTTTGAATATACAAAAGAGTTTCATCTGAAAAAGTCTCCCAGATTTCTTTCTCCTTGCTTGTTACTTTAGTGTTAACCAACCGGGATAAATGATCTGCAATTAAATTCTCACTTCCCTTTTTATCACGGATCTCTACATCAAACTCTTGTAACAAAAGGACCCACCTAATTAGCCGTGGCTTTGAATCTGGCTTTGTCAATAAGTACTTTATGGCTGCATGATCCGTATAAATTATCACTTTAGATCCAATAAAATAAGATCTAAATTTTTCCAATGCATAAACTATAGCCAGAAATTCTTTTTCTGTAGTAGCATAATTCAGTTGTGCTTCATTTAACACCTTGCTATCATAATAAATAGCATGAAATACCTTTTCTTTTCTTTGACCCAACACAACACCTATAGCATAATCACTGGCATCACACATAAGCTCAAAATCTTTATTCCAATCTAGAGCCACAATCACTGGAGCAGAAATCAAACTTTTCTTTAAGAAATCAAAAGCTTGCAAACACTCAGGGCTCATCTCAAATGGTGTATCCTTAACAAGCAGATTACTTAATGGCTTAGCAATCTTTGAAAAATCTTTAATAAATCTCTGATAAAACCCCGCATGACCTAAGAAACTCTGAATTCCCTTCACAATTGATGGTGGTGGAAGTTTTTCAATAATCTCCACCTTCGCCTTATCAACTTCAATTCCTGTGGCTGAAATCTTGTGTCCCAACACAATTCCTTCTGTAACCATAAAATGACATTTTTCCCAATTCAAAACAAGATTCGTTTGAACACACCTTTTAAGAACTGCATCCAAGTTAATTAAGCATCTTTGAAAGGAGTTTCCAAATACTGAAAAATCATCCATGAAGACTTCTATGCTTTTTTCCATGAATTCCGCAAAGATTTCTTGCATACACCTTTGAAATGTAGCAGGTGCATTACATAATCCAAATGGCATTTTCCTATAGGCGAATATACCAAAAGGACATGTAAAGGCTGTTTTTCCTTGATCTTCAGGATCCACCACAATTTGATTATATCCAGAATAGCCGTCAAGGAAACAATAATATGCTTGTCCAGCCAATCTTTCTAACATCTGGTCCATAAAGGGTAAAGGAAAAGGATCCTTTCTGGTAGCTGTATTTAACTTTCTGTAGTCAATACACATACGTCATCCAGTAACTGTTCGTGTAGGAATTAATTCATTTTTCTCATTATGAATCACTGTCATTCCTCCTTTCTTTGGCACCACCTGAACCGGACTCACCCATTTGCTATCAGAAATTGGGTAAATGATACCTGCTTCTAATAAATTCAACACTTCCTTTCTCACAACTTCCTTCATAACAGGATTCAATCTCCTCTGTGGTTGTGCCACTGGCCTATAATCATTCTCCATAAGAATCTTGTGCATACAATATGTGGGGCTTATGCCTTTAAGATCTGTAATTGACCAGCCTATAGCACCGCTATTTGCTTTTAGAATTCCACCAATTTCTCTTCTTCATTAGGAGATAATGAAGTACTAATAATAACTGGTTTTCCTTCATTATTTTCCAAAAATACATATTTCAGATATGGTGGTAATTCTTTCAATTCAAGCTTACTTTCTTTCACTTTCTCTTCAAGATCAATTCTTTCAAAACTGGCTTCCTCTGTTGCCTTCGTTGCTTCTAAATCACGGATACACTCTTCAATCATTTTCTCCTCCTCTTCATGTAGATCTTCATGGTCATCAATGAGAGTTGTCTCTAATACAGATGCATTTCGTATTCTCTTATCTTGCAACATACAAAGTTCTTCCATAATGTCTATTTGAAAACATCACTTATTATCCTTAGGATATGACATTGCATGGAAGACATCAAAATTTACCTCTTCTTCCTGAACTCTAACCTTCAACTTACCATTCTCTACATCAATTAAAATCCTGATTGTCTTCATAAAAGGTCTTCCCAGAATCAAAGGTGCATCTCCATTTTCCTCCATCTCCATGACAAAAAAATCTACTGGAATAAAAATTTATCCACCTTTACTATCACATCTTCAGCCACTCCATATGGATATTTAAGCGACCTGTCTACCAATTGAAGAGTCATCCTTGTTGGTTTTAATTCTAATCCTCTGACCTTTTTAAAAATGGAAAGAGGCATTAGATTAATACTAGCTCCCAAATCAATCAAAGTTTTTCCCACTTCTAACTCTCCAATGGTGCATGGAATGGTAAAGCTCCCTGGATCTTGCAATTTAGGAGGTAATTTCTTTTGTATGACTGCACTACAATCTCCTTGCACTTCAATAGTCTCCTTCTCGACATACTTCTTTTTTTTAGTAAGAAGTTCCTTTAGAAATTTGGCATATGACGACATTTGCTGAAGTGCCTCAGAAAATGGTATGCTTATTTCCAGCTTCTTAAAAATCTCCATAAAACGCTCCAACTATTTTTCTTTTTCTTTTCTTGAGTATGTCTTTGGATAAGGCAATGGTTTAACATACTCCTTTTCTTTCTCAACCTCTTTTTCCTGATTATCACCCTCATTTTTTTATTTCTTTCTTTCTTTTTGGTCACTCTATTTTTTTATGCTTTCCTTTTCAACTCTCCTCTCCTCCAACACTCTCCCGCTTCTGGTAATCATCTCACATGTTTCCTTTTTCTGTACTTGATCAACATAAAATGTTGTATTATTCATAATTCTCTGAAAAATTTATTCAGATTCTGCATTTCTTTGTATTGCCATAAATTGAGGTTGTTCTGAAACTCTTGATGGTGTTATCATCTCCTGTGGTAAAGTAGACAATTTCATAATGATTGTCTCCAATTGCTGAGCAATTATCTTTGTTTGCTCCATCATTACACTATGATCCTGTGATACTGAAGTTTTATGAACAAAAGCAGTGCTTTCACTCTGTGTTTCCTCATTGTCTACCATGTTCTCAATCAACTCATAAGCCTCGTCTTCAGTTTTTTTCATTATATCCCCTCCAGCTGCAACATTTAACACCATCTTTGATTGCATGTTTACCCCTCCAAGAAATGAAAGAACTATAGTTATTTTATCAAATCCATGGACTGGGGTCCTCCTTAATAGGCTTTTAAACCTATCCCATGCTTGCCCAAGAGTCTCTTCCATGCCCTGCTTGAATGACGATATTTCCAGCTTTCCTTGAATAACTTTGGACTGTGGAAAATATTTTTTAACAAATCTTGTAGCCACACTGTGCCATGTGGTGAATGTCCCTTCAGGAAAAGAATTAAGCCACGCCTTAGCATTACCCGCTAATGAGAATGGGAACAAGTTAAGCTTAACTCGTTCATCTGATACACCTGCCATCTTCACAGTATTGCAGATTTCACTAAACATGGTCAAATGATCATACAGATTCTCATTTGACAAGCCGTGAAACTGGTTGCCTTGTACTAGGTGTATTAGTGCTGGATTCATCACCATGTTGGTCGTTTGATCCGTAGGCATGGCTATGCTGTTAAAGTGAAAAGGACCTACAACATTAGATTGATCTCCCAATGTGCGTCTCGGAGGAAATTGTTCTGCCATCTCCCCTGTTCTTCTATTTGGTGAAGGTGACAATAATCTGCTAGGAGAAGGGAATAAATCCCTAGATGAGCGTCTGACTCTCCTTCTTCCCCTTGTCTCACTTAAGCCCTTAAGAAGAGGTTGCGTATTTTTCTTCCTCCTAGTATGTCTAGCCTCCTGTTGCATGTACAAGAAACACAAACCCTAGTAGCACTTTTATTTAAAAAACAAAACAAAATATATACAAATATCAACAATCAAGTTACAATTAATCAATTTATACTACTCGAAAAAGTTAAACCAAGACTCCCCGGCAACGGCGCCAAAAACTTGTTAAAGCCCTGACAAGTGTACCAGATCATATCAAGTAATAATAATTGGTAAACCCAATATCGTTCTTCCCAAAGGACTCTTAAGGCCTCATCTTTCGTGTAAACAAATCGTTTAAGACTTGAGTAAAGAAATTAATTTTAATTGTTTAAATGCAAAACAAAAATAAACATGCAAATGCAAGAATTCAATTGACGAAGAGAAACTATGAATGAATGAGGTTGTTGGGGTTTACAATTTCATCTTATCCACTCTCATATATCTACTCTTCTTATTTACTTTACTTATTTATCATATTGCCATACAAACTTTCTTGGTCTACCCTTAACCCAATCCCTTGGTGAAAAGAGCCTATTACTAATTACCGGCTTGCTATCCCTAGCCTCCCCTAGTAACTAATAATGCATAATGAGCGGAAGAAAAATACAATTGATCGTCCTACCCCTATCCCTAGGCGGTATTAACATAATCAAGGAATTCTCCCCAGTTCATGACATTACCGTACGTCCCCGTATCAATAAAGACAAACAATATCTACCGAATGAGTTAAACTGTAGAAGCATTATGCAAAGGTAAAGAACCCAACAATTGATAAATTAAGCATATGTAAGCATATAAAGTAAACAAGAATTTCAGTATATGAGAGTTTCAAAATATTACATTGTTCCCCAAAAACTAAGGGTTTAGTTCACCATAATCATGGTGAAACTAGATGAATTGAATGGAAGAATGGAAAAAGAAAACCCTAGAATTGATAAAGTGGAGCCTAAACATCCAAGAAATCTCCTCCAAGGGTGTAAAGCTGCTGTGGACTTTGTTCTCTGCCAAAAGAATTACAATTGGATTCACCCTAGGGCTATATATAAGCCAAAAAGATAACAGAAAGATCTCAAAATCCAAAATATAAAAACAGACAACCACCCAGGTGCCTAAATTGGCCGCTCAGCGGTTTGCCTCAACACACGCCACCACCCAGGCGCCTAAATGGATCGCTGAGCGGTTTGCCTCTTGTCGCTCTGGACACTCAGCGTCACCGCCTGGGCGCCAGACAACAACTTTTCCTTGCACTAGGACGCTCAGCGATGGAATTTACCGCTGAGCGGTTCACAGACTCTTCTTTTCTTCCTTTTTCTCCTTCATTCTTTAGTCTATCACTTTCCTACTTCATTTCCATCTTCCATTTTCATCAAAAACCCTGCAAAACAATGCAAAACAAGCATAATATCTCTAAAAACAACTTTTGACTCTCATGTAACACAACTTAAGAGTTTTACTTGATTCTAAGCTCATTTTAAGCTACAAAGGTTGTGTTTTAATATCAAATTTATGCATGAAAATAACGGTTTTGAGACCGTTATCACAAGGCGGTGGACTCTTCAGTGGAATCCCTGGAGGACGCTCAAGCGGCAACGCTGAGGGGTGATACCAAGTGTCGTGCCTACCGCCGGGCGGTACAACCCACCACCAGGCGGTGTACTTATGGGCCTAGGCCAAAATTCTGTTATTTTTATAAGTTATAAATAGACCCAGACGAACCAGAAGGGGTATCTTTTGGTAGAAAGGACGCAGAAACACATTCTACACACCTTGGAGGTGGATTTTGGATGCGAAAGCTCCGATCTATCAATTCTAGGGTTATCTTTTCCATATTTTCCATTCAATTCATGTAGTTTCACCATGATTATGGTGAACTAAACTCCTTTGTTGTTGGGGAACAATGTAATCCTATTTGAAACTCTCCTGTATTGAAATTCTTACTTTATTCATATGCTTTATTTATAAATAATTTGAGTTTTTCCACCATTATATTTGCATGCTTTGTTTAAGACATTATTCAATAGCATAATCTTTGATTCTTTCTATATGGACACGTATAGTTAGGTCTAGACATGAGGGAATTCTCTTGATAGAAATATTACCTAGACATAGGAATAGGAGGATCAATTGCCTAAAGCTTCTGTGCGAATGTAATGCATGAATAATTGCTAGGGAGACTAGACATAGTAAACTAGTAATTAGGAGTAGACTCTATACATCAAGATATTGATAGTAGGGGATTTTAGAAAGTGGCATGAACATTGATAGAGAAGTCGAATTTAGTAAGAATAGTAGATATTAGAGAGTGGATTAGGATGAAACCGTAAACCCCAACAACACCATTCATCCATATAACCCAACTGTCAATTGATCAATCTTTGCATGCATGTTTATTTTCTGTTTTGCATTTAAAAACTTAATTTTTGTTATATCAAGTCTTAAGAAATCAATTCACATGAATGTTTAGACCTAAGAGTCCTCTGGGAAACGATACTCGGACTTACCGTTTGTCAACACCAAATTTCGTCCGGATTGGTTCTTAGCTTTATCGTAGTCTATTGTCGATCGTTTTATTATTTACATATTTTCATATTTTCATTTTTTGTTTTTATTTTTATTTATTTATTTTTATTGCCTTTTTTTTATTTATCTTTTTTATTCTATCACTTTTATATTATTTCGTTTTATTTTTCTTTTCCCTTTATAATATTTTTAATCTTCGTTTTTCCGTTTGACCTTTTTCATATTTTATTTTGCTTTAACATAATATACCCATAAAAAAATAATTAAAAAGAATAATAAAAAAAAAATAAAGGAAAAGTGTTTTGGTCGAGGGTACAACGTGTACCCGTGTTGGAGAGAGAGGGGCAAAAAACCGTTTTCTGCAGGCAAGGACAGAGCACGGTTTGGTTCTTTGGCAGATTGCAGTTTTGGTTCTGGAGAGAATAACAGTTAAAGGTGTTGGGGAAGAAAAGGGAAAAGGATACAAGAAAAAGGGGACAAGGTGACTAGAAGGAGGGCAATTTTTTTTCACTACTGAGAGGGATCATTGTCTCCGGGAGGGCATTTTTCATCCTCACTTGCAGAGGAGAATAAGGGGCGCCAACTAAAGGAAGGAGAAGGAGGCCAAGCACGAAGTTGACTAAGACAAACGGAGCTTCAAGAGGTAAGCCTCCTTGCTCCTTCCGTTTCATTTCTATGTTGCTTTACATGTGATTTTGTTCTGGCTGGGTATGATATGATATTATGAATATGTTCCTTTATCCGCCATCGTTCAACACATAAGTGCTTTGCCTTTAACCTATCCTTGCCTCGATTCTTCCTCGAGTGGCTCCATGCGCGATTCTACTGCTTATATTTCATCTTCATCCCTTCTGATACACCCTGCTCACAGTTTCCCTCCCACGAACAAACAAAGAACAACCAATATTTCAGCCCAAACCCCCTCACCTTTCCGCCAGTGATTACCGCGAGAGTCACTTAAATTCATCGTTCTTCTTCCAATACGTTCGTTTTCCTGCCTTCAACACACGAAATTACAGCCCCAATAACTCATTTCATCCTTCTCCACCCCTCACGCCACACGCACAATACCAGGCAGAGATTGGAAACATTTCTCTGTCCCCGTTTCCACCAGCCAGTACCATCAAGAAAAGCTCACACCCAGTTAATCAGAAACACACACAGAGCAATACCATCACCAAATCGAACTCATTTCTCGCAGCCATCAATCCCTGTTCAGCGCCAATCACCATTGAAATCAAATTGAAAAACTCGCACAGACTCACACAAAGAACGCTCCCTTCACCTTTCGCTTGTGTCAATTGAAGCCAACCACCAATATCAGATTCGTACCTTAGTGTTTTATGATTGGTTTTCTGGAATCTTGGGAGTTACAATGGCCCCTGGCCTACGCTAGTTTAGCACGGGTGTGTTTAGAGCAAAGAGATAGAACAGTAGAAGTAATTGGCTTGGCTTTGCCGGTAGTGAGGAACCCTCATATGGAATAGACTATCACACTCACTATTTTCCTAACTTACAACAATGGAACCCCCAATCAAATCTCATCTAGGGTGAATGTCAACTAGAGAAGAGGAACAAAACTCAATCGCAGATTCCTAAATCTCTAGTATGTGAGAATCGCTGTGAGGAAGATTAGGCCGAGGGAGAATCCAATTCATGGTTGGCTCTGCGTCAGGCGGTGGATGGCGGTTGATTCGGTGGAGGTGACAGCGAGCAGCTCCGTCGGGGGTGGTAGCTTCGAGCTCAAAGGAGAGGAGTGTCTCTCTCGCGCGAGGAGGAGCGAAGAGGGAGATCTTGATGTAGTGGACATTGATGTCCGCCAACGAAGGGCCATGGTGTGCGACGTTGAGACTGGAGGAGGTGGGAGCACGCGGTGGTCGTTGGATGGAAGAGACAACGATGGCGAGGCGCACCTCTAACCCTAGGCTACTATGGGAGGAAGAAGAGGGGGTGATGTCGCCGGTGGTGACTTTAGGGAGTGACTGCCGGCGATTTGAGAGTGGCAGTGGCTCGTGGCGGCGCGGCTTAAAAGCAGTGGCTGGTGCGGTGGTGTGTGAACCCCAACTTTGGGCTGTGCGAGAGAATGAGACTTGGAGTCTTTGGTGTATTCGAGTGGAGCAAGTGAGAAATGAGAGGAAGAGGTGCAGACCCCTAAAGGGGTTTCTGAATTTCAGGGAGGGAGAAGTATTGGGCCTGCCCATGCCGAATCCCAACAAAAATATAATAATGAAAAAAAAAACATAACTCCTTTTCACTGCACCCCCTTTTCTCGCTAAGTCACCCCCTTATCCATTTGGGCTTTGGCCCAATCTGCATAAAACTCGATTAGGTTTGTACACCCCAATTTTTCAATTTTTACCACCCCTGTTTTACTCGGGCTTAGGCCCTGTCTTTCATTAGAAATTAATTAGGTTTAGACATCCATAGTTCTTTCTAATTATTTATTGTTTTTATCTTTACTTGTTATTGTGTTTGTAATATCTACTTATTTTAAAAGTTATTAATAATATATAGGAAAATAAAAATATATATTAAAAAAATCAATAAAAAATTATTTTAAAAGGTTTAAGCACATGTGCGACTATTCCGTCGGTCTTGTGCTGAAAACCTTTTTCATATTCTTTCAAAAATTAATAAAAATTATTTTAAAAGGTTTAAGCACATGTGCGACCATTCCGTCGGCCTTGTGCTGAAAACCTTTTTCATCTTCTTTCAAATATTAACAAAAATTATTTTAAAAGGTTTAAGCACATGTGCGACCATTCTGTCGTCCTTGTGCTGAAAGCCTCTTTTTTTTCTTCTTTCAAAAAATCAACAAATATTTATTTTAAAAGGTTTAAGCACACGTGCGACCGCTCGCGTAGCCCTTGTCCTAAAAACCTTTCTCCTTTTTATATAAAAAATGCCAAAAAATATCTTCAAAAAACTAAAAACATCTTCAAACAAACAATCTTTTCTCTAGAACTACGTAACCCTGATTTCTTAGTCTGACTGAGAATACGTAGGAGCAAGGTCAACCTTTGTCGAGCACAAAAAACACAAAAAATATTTTATTTTCTTTAGAGTTTTATTTTATTTTTCTTTTTATGGGAAGTTTAAACATTTTGAAAACCACATTTTATTCGCGTATTTAATTAAAGGTACTGCCTTCGGGCAGGCGTGTAGGGTGCTAATACCTTCCCTACACGTAACCGACTCCCGAAACCAGAGTCTGGTTTTTCATAGACCGCCTTATCCTTTTTATGATTTTTTCGTAGTTTTCCAAAATAAACTATGGTGGCGACTCCAAAAACTCTTTTTCAAAATCGTTTCTTCTTTTTTGGATCGTCGTCCCGTCGCGATTTCCTGTTGTGACATCGTTTTATTATTACTTGATATGATCTGGTACACTTGCCGGAGTGTTAACAGAGCTTAGTCCATTGAGAACGCCCGAGCCTTACAATCCTAAAAGTAGCCCGTCGATGAGCTCGCTGTAACAAATTCTCCCAGAATGGAGTCTATTCATTTATACAACTCAGAGGTAAGCTCGAATCGCCACAAAAGTTAAAAGCATATTACAAATTGTAACGAAAACGACAAAGGTGGCATCCAAAAGACCTTGAATGAGGCAACAAAATTAATATATTGTAACTGTTGAGATTGTTGATAAAGGAAGCACTGGTTTAGCTAAACCTTAATCTCACAGTGTTCTGGTTTTTATGATGACAATTGTTAAGACTCCGGCAAGTGTACTGAATCGTATCAAGTAATATAAATGGTAAGACAAAGTATCGTTTTCCCTAGATACTCATTGGCCTAGACAGTCGTGTGATTTGTTGATTATTTAAGACTTGAAAAACGAAAATTAGTGTTTATAATGTAGAAAGTAAATATGCATGCAAATGTTGATCAATTGACCAAAGAATACGCAAGTGAATGATGTATGGATTAATTATGTTGTTGGGGTTTCTGACTTATCCTATCTACTCTCATGTTTTAAGAATTCAACACCTTCATTAATGTTAATGCCACTTTCTAATTTACTTTAAACCCGATGTCTCGGTGAAGAAAGCCTACTCCTAATTACTAGTTCACAATGTCTTTTATCCCTAGCAACTAATCATGCATTACATTCGCAGAGAAGCTTAAAGGCAATCGGTCCTCTTATCCCTATGTCTAGGTAATATTGCTCCCGAGAGAATTTCCGCAAGTCTAGATTTCCCCGTATGTGCCCATATCGACAAAATCAATGATCATGCAATTGAATGAGTTAAACAAAGCATGCATAGAGTGTAGAGAAAAAACCCTAATAATTAATGAAGTAAAACATATATAATCATAATCAATTCAATACACGAGTTTCAAAGGATTACATCGTTTTCCTAACAACAATGGAGGTTTAGTTCACCATAGACATGGTGACACTAGATGAAAATAATGAAAAGAATGAAAGATAGAACCCTAAATGTTGTAGATTAGAGCTTCCGCATCCAAAATCCGTCTCAGAGTGGTGAAGAGAGTGTTCCTGCACCTCTTTCTGTCAAAAGATAGACCCTCTAGGTTGACTAAATCCTTATATAGCTTTTAAAAATAAAAAAAAAACGGGCCCAGGCCCACACAAATGGCGCTCAGTGCTAGAATACCGCTCAACGGTGGTGCGACTCTTCAGAATAACGCTCAGCGTTGACGCCTAGGCGCGTGGTAGTGAACTCACTGAAGAGGCTGGCGCTCAGCAGTAAAAGTGCCGCTCAACGATGGCTGCAACACTTGTTTTTCCCCTAAGCGTTGGTGGTTAAGCGTCAGCCAGAGAACTCCACAGTGAGAATGGCGCTCAGCGGCAATGTAGAGCTCAGCGCTAACTGCGGTTCTTCTTTTATACACTTTTCCTACTTCTCTTGAGTCCAACTCCTTGCTTCTTCAGCTTCTTTCATCCAATTCATGTTAAATCCTGCCAAAACAAGGAAAACCAGGCATCAAACCAATAATACTACCTTCAACTCTCTTACTCTCTAACTTAAGCAAAAAACATGATTTCAAGCTAGTTTCTAAGTCATAAAGGGTGTTTCTAGTATCAAAATTAAGTATAAAAATATCTGTTTTGAAGTTATTTTGTAGTGCTGTGAGTTATTTTGCAATGAAAAGATTTTCAAAACTGTTTTGAAGTTTACACTTCTCAATTTTAAAGTTTACATGTTATTGATGTCAAAACTTATCTTATTTTTCCATTAAACAACAGACACATGCGCAGGAGAAGATTCCTCTATCTGAGGATGATCCTCTTGGTTCATTGCAGCTACTTGCTGACATCCTTGAAAATAAGCCTTTGGAGGTTGAATATGATGCTAATGTATTTGGGAGAGGCTCTGAGGTCCTATTATACCTCCATAGCCAAGATGTCACAGAGCTTGCGTAGGGAAAACAAGAGTTGAATATTACATTAGTTCAACTATGGATGATGTAAGTCTATGAGCAATTATTCATATAAAAGTGATTTATATATCAAGTATGCTTATATCAAAGTTAATTTTTTATTTTAGGTATATGTCTGGGATCAGTAACAAATTGGGGTACTCTGATGATTATGGGTTCATTGATCCCCAATCCATTCACGAAACAAATGATTTTGAACAGATCAACACACATCTCACAAGATGTTTTTCAACTAATACAATCCTATGCAAATGCATTAAACCACTCTTCTTCATTAACTTGCTCTTGTCAACTAGCTAAGTTACTTAAACCCAATCCCTTGGTGAGAAAGCCTAGGTTCATTTGTTAAATCCCAATCCCTTGGCAACCTAACAAGTTCGCCCGCATTAAGAAAAGAAGTTTAAGACAACCAGAAGTCCTAGCTCTATCCCTAGACACTATTTCCTTTAGGTGTTTAGTCCATTTCAAAGTTCACAAAACATTTCCCAATATTAAGCAAACCCTAACATCATGCCATGGTTGATCAAGTCATAACAAGCTTTAAGCAAATAAATAAACACTAGCAAGTAATGAAGGAAGCATATTTTCATTTAAAACAAGTGCATTTACAAGTGGGTTGTAAAGTTTACATCATTCCCCAACAAAAAGAACTTAGCTCTCCATAGTCATGGAGAGCTTGAGCTTACAATGGAAGAAAATGGGATAGATGAAGACCCAAGGAGGAAGCAAAGAGAGCTCCCACAGTCCAAAACCAGCTCCAAGAGATCCAAAATCGCGTTTCTAAGCTTCAGCCACCAAGAAGATACCATCCTCATAAACTGTGTGCCTTTTATAGGGCTAGGGTGCCAAGTCAGCAAAAAGTTGCGCCCAGCGCCCTTTTCTGGGGCGCCCAGGCGCCATCATTTAAGCTCCAACAGTGAATCAAAGGGCGCTCAGCGCCCCCCAGGGGCGCCCAGGCGCAAGAAACTGGGAGAAACTGCGAATTGAAGGGCACCCAGCGCCCTTTGGGGGCGCCCAGGCGTGGAGTTTTGGCAGAAACTGCGAGTTGAAGGGCGCCCATCGCCCTCTGGGGGCGCCCTGGCGTGGAGTTTTGGCAGAAAACTACAAATTGAAGGGCGCCCAGCGCCCTCTAGGGGCGCCCTGGTGCCACTTTTGCAGAATAACTTCTTCAAAACTTCCTTTTTCAGCTCTTCCTTGGTTCTCCACTCTTGATAGTTTGACTGTCCTTCCAAACACACAAAGTTCCTACAAAATTTGAGGAATTAGTGATGAAAACTAATGTGTGTAACCTAAGCTGAGTTTATGCACAAAGTTAGATTAGAGAGAGGATTAAGCGTGTTTTAAGCTTCAGGAGAGTTGATTTGGTAAGAAAATTGCACCATAGATAATGGTAAGAATTATCGTTATCAAGGGAGACTAGGTGCTTGAAGTGTGGGGCAAGAGGACACTATTCCACTGAGTGTCATTTTAAGAAGTCAACCTATATCCTTGAACATGAGAGCCATAGTGAGGAGTCATCCTCAAGTGAATCTGAGCTCTCCTCATCTGATGAGGAACATGAGGCTCCACCTTGTGGTGAAGACTTACTCATGGTTAGAAGACTCCTCGAAGAAAAGCATGTTGAGTTAGAACAAACTCAACGAGAAAACCTATTCCACACACGTTGTAAAGTTTTTGATAAAACTTGTTCTATGATTGTGGATAGTGGTTCTTGTTGTAATTGTTGTAGCTCTAGAATGATGGAAAGGCTAGGCTTAACTACTACTCCTCATCCCCACCTTTACAAACTTCAATGGATAAAAGAGGATGGAGGGATAGTAGTCAAGGAACAAGTAAGTGTACCTATATCAATTGACAAATATGAAGACCAAATCATTTGTGATATATTGTTCCAATACAAGCGGGCCATATCTTACTTGGGCGACCTTGGCAATTTGACAAACAAGCTTTGCACGATGGGGTCACTAATAAAATCACCATCCAACATAAAGGCAAAAAGATTATATTGAGTTCTCTTACACCTTCACAACTGCGAGAGGATCAAATAATACTTAAGAAAAAGTTGGATGGCGAAAAAAAAAGTCAACAAAAAAAGCGTCACAAGAGAAGACTTTGAGTTTGGCTAAAAATCTTTTTCTAGGACAACCTCATTTTCTTTTCTTCTGCAAAGAGGCACTTGTCTCCCTAAATTATCAACTTGAGTCTCTACCAAAAGGGTTACAAAAGATTTTAAAGGAATTTGATGATTTATTTCCAACAGAGGTTTCAAGTGGTTTACCACCTCTTCGAGGAATAGAACATCAAATTGACTTAATTCCTGGAGCTAGCCTTCCCAATAGGCCAACTTATAGGACTAACCCTATGGAAACCAAATAAATAGAGAAGTAAGTCAATGATTTATTGGACAAGGAGTGGATCCAGAAAAGTCTTAGTCCATGTGCGGTGCCAGTTTTGTTAGTCCCTAAGAAAGATGGATCATGGAGGATGTGTACTGATTGTAGGGCTATCAACAATATCACTGTCAAGTATAGGCACCCTATTCCTTGTTTGGACGACATGTTAGATGAACTACATGGAGCTAATATGTTCACCAAAATTGATCTTAAAAGCGGATATCACCAAATCCGTATTAAAGAAGGCGATGAATGGAAAACCGCCTTTAAGACCAAGTTTGGCTTATATGAATGGTTAGTCATGCCATTTGGCTTAACCAATGCTCCTAGTACATTCATGCGACTAATGAATCATGTCCTTCAGGAATACATAGGATGCTTTGTTGTGGTCTACTCCGACGACATTCTAATCTATAGCAAAGGTCTTAAAGAACATCTTCACCATGTGAGGAAAGTCTTGATTTTGCTTAGACAACATCACTTGTTTGCCAACTTTGATAAATGTACTTTTTGTCAAGCAAGTGTAATTTTTCTGGATTCAAAGTTTTGAAAGATGGTGTTCATTTTGATCCCAACAAAATCAAAGCTATCCAAGAGTGGCATGTGTTAAAAACAGTAGGGGAAGTACGAAGTTTTATAGGTCTAGCAGGTTTCTATAGACGTTTTGTAGAAAACTTCTCTATTATTGTTGCTCCCCTAAATGAGCTTATTAAGAAGGATGTGCCATTCAAATGAGGTGATAAACAAAGTTAGCCTTTGAGACCTTAAAGCATAAGTTAACACATGCACCCATTCTACACTTACCTAATTTTTCCAAAGCCTTTCAAGTAGAATGTGATGCATCCGGGGTAGGAATAGGCGTTGTTCTAATACAAGAAGGTCACCCAATAGCTTACTTTAGTGAAAAACTTAGGGGATAGAATTGAACAAAAGACATGCAAAGTGGATAGAATTCCTCGAGCAGTTTCCATATGTCATCAAACATAAAAAGGGGAGTACTAATGTTGTTGCGGATGCTTTATCTAGACGTCATGCATTATTAGTCACTCTAGGATCACAAATACTAGGCTTTCATGACATCAAACAACTCTATGAAACTGATCCTACATTTGCATCCACTTATGCATCTTGTCTTAAGAAGCCATTCGATGGATTCTATCTGTCTGAGGGGTATCTTTATAACAAAGGAAAACTCTGTATACCCCAAGGATCCATTCGAAAGCTTCTTATAAAAGAAAGTCATGGCGGAGGACTCATGGGCCATCATGGAGTTGATAAAACTCTACACATTTCGAAAAGCAAATTTTATTGGCCACACATGAGAGTAGACATCCAAAAGCATTGCTCTAGTTGTATAGCTTTTTTACAAGCTAAATCAAAAGTTATGCCTCATGGAATATACCTTCCTCTTCCTATAGTTAGTACCCCTTGGGAGGATATAAGTATAGACTTTGTCCTAGGCCTACCAAGAACTCAAAAGGGGTTTGATTCTATCTTTGTGGTGGTAGATCGATTTAGTAAAATGGCTCACTTCATACCTTGCCACAAAGTAGATGATGCTAGCTATATAGCAAGACTATTCTTCAAAGAAGTAGTCAGATTACATGGTATACCCAAAACTATAGTTTCTGATAGAGATGTTAAGTTCCTTAGCTATTTTTGGATAACACTATGTGCCAAGATAGGAACTAAACTACTATTTTCTACTACATGTCACCCACAAACTGATGGGCAAACAGAAGTAGTAAATAGGTCTCTATCTACTCTCTTACGGGTAATGTTAAGAGGTAATAACAAAAATTGGGATGATCATATACCTCACATAGAATTTGCTTATAATAAAGTAGTCCACAAGACTACTAATATTTCTCCTTTTGAGGTTGTATATGGTTTTATCCCACTCACACCTCTTGATCTACTACCTCTTATAGAATCCTCTTCTTTTCTTCATAAAGAAGGTGTTTCTAAAGTGGATTTTATCAAGAAGTTACATGAAAAGGTTAAAAAACATATTGAAAAACAAACTCAAAAATATACTGAATACAATAACAAAGGGAGAAAACAAGTGATTCTTAAGGAAGGTGACCTAGTTTGGCTTCATTTGAGAAATGATACATTTCCCTCTCAACGCAAGTGCAAACTTAGTCCAAGAGGTGATGGTCCATTCAAGGTGGTCAAGAAAGTAAATGACAATGCATACATATTAGACCTTCCTGAAAGTTATGGTGTCAGTCCTACTTTTAACATCTGCGACTTAATTCCTTTCATATGAGATGCCCAACAGGACCAAGCAGATCTGAGGACAAATCATTTTCAAGAGGGAGGAACTGATGGAGGACCATCCAAGCTCAACATAGGACCCCTACAAGGGCCATGTCTACGAAAATACAAGAAGAAAAGGGAGCACTCACTACTTTACTCTTATGGAGTATTACCTATTAACACCTTCTTCTCTTTAAAACTAAATACCTTTACCTTGTTTTGTAGGTCACCAATAAAGGTGGGAAACCATGCCAATACACCACAAAAGGTTAGCCAAGTAAAGGAGATCAAAGGAAGCAAGAAATGGCAATAGAGAAAAGCTTGCGGATTAAAGCGCGCCTAGCCAAAACCCTGGATGGCTCAGTGTCTTTGCACCAGCAACTTAAACATTTAACATGTGTTAAAGGTTTCTTTCATGATACATGCATTCCACGCGGGCTAAGATTCTTCCACACATGTAATCAGTAATTGCAAGTAACTTCTCTAGCACGATTGATAGCTCTCTTTTCCTATAAAAGAGAGCTTCATCATTTGTAAAAGGCAACTTGATTGTAATAGTGAAATGCTGCAGAAATTCAGCCACTTCTCTTTAGTTCAACCTTGTACTATTTTAGCAACTCTTTCCTCTAGCTCCCTTCCCTGCTAGAAGGTCGTTTGAGTTAGAAACTCACCTTACATTCATCCACACCACTGACAAGCATTCCGCTGCCAACTCTAGACTCAGGAACCACTCAAGTCTTAAAGATTGAGGTTGCTTCTATCATTGGTTGTTCTAACAATGTCATTTGCTGTTTCAGATTGTGATCTCTATGAAAACGCTCCAAGAACTCATCAAGAAGACGATAGAGATCTTTCTTTGAAGAGTTTCTTTAGGAGGAAGAAATCTGCTCTTACTGTTTGATCAAATTCTGTACTGCTGGTGTTAATCATATTGATCAAGACTGTTATCAATCTATTGAAGATTGGACTGACCTGTTGGGATTACAGGAAGAGAACTTGTGGAGTTCTGTACACTTTGAGGATTGTTCAAAATGGGTTGAAGATTGCAGAAGAGGGGATATCTTGCTGCAGATCTTTGTGTTGCTGCCTATACTTTTAGTTAGAGGGTTAGGGAGATTGTCTATACTTTTGACGTGGAGGTCTCTATAGAAATCTTGTGTAAAAACCTTGACTAATATAGTGCATTGGCTTCCTGGTTGTGGAAGGACACTAGATGTAGGGATTGAGGCCGAACCAGTATAAAAACTCTGTGTTTGCTTTCTCTTTCCCTAACTCTTTATTTTAAGTCGACTTTACATTCTGCGTAGTCAACTTTATTTTTTCGCTGCACTTAAACTTCTTATTCCTTGCGATTCAAGAAAACTTTGAAAGGTTTATACTTTGCGAAAAAGATTTGAAAAAGACTCTGATTTTTGAACCTCAACAATTCACTCCCTCTCTTGGTGTTGAAACTAAGTCATCATATTTCCAACGGTAACCAAGACCACAAACGTAGCATAGAAAAGCCTTCGAAGTGAGGAATCCAAAAGACCTCCAATGGAGGCACCCAAAACCCTCCAAATTAGGCATCCAAAGCATTTCAAGTGAGGCAAACTAAAACCATGAACGTGACACTCAAATATCCAAGTTACTAAATTGTAACAAGAATAAAACAACATTCATCAAAGCACTACCAAGGCAAACTATCAACACATAATGAAGATACTGAAGTACAACTAATAACTCAAAGCACTAGACCAAACAAAAAGAAGCACAAAGTTCCTACGTCCAAATACAAATATCAACTTAACCTATACTCAAATATATAAGGACAAAAGAAGTCTAGCCACGAAGCCTAACCATCAGAAAACTAAGATTGGCCATGGAGCTCAGCCAATAAAAAATTCAACTCCTTTAACAAAGAATCCAACCCAAAACAAGTGTAGGCAAACTCGACATAAAGCAACAAGTCCGGAAACAAAGAAACAAACAACAATTGATTCCCATAATCCTAACTCGGTTACAACACCCAGTGCGTGATCAACTCGAAGTACACGTGGTCAAATATAAGAGTAGTTTAGTATTGGTTTAAACCATTTAGACGTCCCTATTTTTGTTAGGTATTCCCAATTTGATCCCCTTCTTTTAAAGTTTCCCAATTGCGTCCTTATAAGTGCTAATTTGAAACAATTTAGCTCCTGCTGTTAAAAGTTAGATGTTAGACATTGCATAGATGTGATGCATGTAGAGAATAATGTGTGTGATAGCTTGATTGGTACACTACTTAACATTCAGGGACAAACAAAAGATGGAGTGAATGCTCGTTTGGATTTGGTTGACATGAATATCCGAGAAGAGTTGGCACCCAAGGAGATTGGTAAACATACTTATTTGCCCACTGCATGTTACACAATGTCTAGACAAGAGAAGATAAGTTTTTGCCTTTGTTTAAAGAGTATCAAAGTACCACAAGGATACTCTTCAAATATGAAGAGTTTAGTGTCGATGCAGGACTTAAAGCTTGTTGGCATGAAGTCTCATGATTGCCACGTCTTAATGCAACAATTGTTACCGGTGGCTATTCGTGGAATTTTGCCCAAAAATGTTAGGCAGACCATAAACAGGTTGTATTCATTTTTCTCGTCAATATGTAGTAAAGCCATTGATCCTACAAAGTTCAAGGCGAGATTGTTATCATCTTGTGTCAACTAGAGATGTTTTTCCCTCTATCTTTTTTTGACATCATGGTACATTTACTTGTTCATTTGGTTAGAGAAATCAAGTTGTGCGGACCAGTATACGTAAGATGGATGTATCCTATTGAGCGTTATATGAAGATTTTGAAAGGGTACGTTAAAAATCCATATCGTCCTGAAGGTTCAATGATTGAAAGGTATATTGCTGAAGAAAGTATCGAGTTTTGTTCAGATTACATGACATCAACGAATCCAATTGGAGTTCCTCGCACATCATGGTTGAATAGATTTTCTACAAGTAAAAGCATCCGAGGTGTGAATGTGGTGACAAAAGATCGCGAAGAATTGTTGCAAGCGCATCTTTATATATTGAACAACATAGATTTGGTGATCCCTTTTTTGGAAGCACACAAATCCATTATTAAGAATAAAAATCCAAGATAATCAGAGAAATGGTAGTTGATGGAGCATAACAAAACATTTATGTCTTGGTTCAAATCTGAAATTGACAAAGAGCCACATTCTTCTCAAACTTTATTGTGACTTGCAAATGGTTTAAAGTTTGATGTCGTATGTTGTACAGGTTATGAAGTCAATAATTGCACATTTTATACGAAGACTTTGGATGATAAAAGCATAGTACAAAATAGTGGAGTCAATTTAGAAGCTGAGTCGCTTCAATTTTCCACATCAAAAGATCAATCTCTTGTACTTGGATCAATGGGATATTATGGTATAATAGAAAAGATATGGGAGGTTGATTACACCAAGTTTTTTGTTCCATTGTTCAAATGTAAGTGGTTTAACAATAAGAGTGGTGTGAAAATAGATGAAACAGGTATGACACTGGTTGATTTACGAAAGGTGGGTTACCGAGACGAACCGTTTATCATGGTACATCAAGCATCTTAGGTTTTTTATGTCAAAGATCCTACGTGTGACCATTGGTATGTCGCTCTTCAAGGCAAAAAACAAATTGAAGTTAACGAAGACAATTTGATTAATATTCATATTGCTGACAACCATTCATTTCAAACTATAACAAATTATGATGACCAATCTCTAGTTCACGACGATGTACATGCAATTCGGTCAGATCATGATGAGGGAATATACATATGATGAATCCATATCTTTATGTATGAATTTCCAATTTCTGTATAAGTATTTTATTAATATCACATAAGTTTTCCTTTTATATATTTCCTATGATTACTATTACATGTTTTGTTAAATTATATGATATTACATAAGTCTTTTATTAATATTTCATGTTGTTATTTATTTTGACAGATATATGGCTGATCATCCACATTCTTTAGGGGATGAGGCTCCCCCTTCCAGATCCACTAGAGGACCCACCAGGATGAAACAACTTTTGATCAGAAAAAATAGTGGTGAAAGAACACCGGTGAATGTTAACGTGATCACGGGTGTGGCAACTGGCCCCAATGCTGATGACTTCCGATCATACCTTGGAGTAGTGGCACGTCACAAGATTAGTATTCTTACTCCATCTTTTGACCATGTGTCCGAGGTTGATCGGAACATTATATGGAACGATATATTGGTAAGTTAGTTAATATCATTTGAATTACAGTTTGTTTATATTGATAATTTTGTACTGATACAACTTTATTATGTTTATTTCAGCTGACATTTGACATTCCAAATGTCGCAACACTTAGAAATAAGTGTTTATCAACTGTTGATGAAAACTTCCGAAATTTTAAAAGTAAGTTGACCTCGAGATATATTTATGGAAGCAAAAAAGATAAGTCTCCATGTAATACATATAAGACCATTGATGAGGAGACTTGGCGGCTCTTTGTAGAGAGTCGAAAATCAGAGGAATGGCAGGTTAGTATAGTTGATATTATTCAATTCCTCATTAACAAAAATATATCATATGAAATTATTAATTAAACATATGTGACAGGCAAAAAGAAGCAAAGCACAAGAAACAAGTGCTCAAAACTAAAACCCCCACTCGTGGTGGGTATAGGAAGCTTGAGGAGAAAATCCTCAAGCAAAAGGCAGAAGCTAGACCACCATCTCAGGGTGGTCGTCATGTGTTCCCGTTCGGTCGTCATTGTCCTTGCAATGATCACCTTGTGGGTGTGAGCACAGCGTGAAGATATTCCGAAGCAGGCGCTGGATGAAGGGGAGTGTTTATGTCAGGATAAGACCGTTCGGTCTTACACTTATTTTGTACTAGTAGAGTACCATTCGGTTCATACGTTGATTGTATGACCATTCGGTTTGTACTATTAAACCTTTTAGTATAGATTTCTTTAAAGTTTAAATTTATGGTTATTTTAGAAAAACTGTAAATTTGCTTTATTTTTTTTCGTAACTGTTCTATTTTAATCATAAATGTAAGAACTCTTAAGTATAGTTTAAAGCTATATTTTTGGAATATTACATACGTCAACATACAAATAGATTTTATGTAATAAGAAATTCATTAGTAATGTTTTTTACCCATAGGTATTTTTCATTTCTGACGAATTTTTGTTATAAATAATATAACTTTTAATAAAAAGACAATACGAAATATTCATGGGCATAAAAATGACACTGAATTCTTAAATGATAAAAGGTATGATGAGGTACTCTGCGTAGAATAGCTGCAAGAAGAAAACAGAATCAAAATCAGAAACATAAGAGATTTACGGAATCAAAACATAAAAGGTATGTTTGACTACTTAATAATGTTGTGTTGAATTAACTCATGGGTCCACCCCAAATTCTTTAATGCATCGAAAGTTGAAGAAAGTGTCTCCCATTTTGGTTGTTTTACGGAAAATGTGCATCTCACCAACCTCTGTTTGGATTCTTGCTCTTTTTTATCAAATATAAAAGGAAGCTATTGGGAAGTAGAAAAAAACACCAAATAGAACAAACACACGGTAAAGAGAAGAAAACTACTCATAGTGACCAAAAGAGATAGTGTTTGTATACTATATAAGGTGAGATTCATTGAGAAAACTTAAAAAAGTGAGAAAAACACTATGTAATCTTACTTTTATATTAGAAATATTTTTCTAGACAAGGTTTTGAGGTTTTTCTCGAAAGGATTTTCACATAAAAAATTTCGGTGTAATTATCTTCTCTACTCTTTCAATTTTACTCTTCTACATACTGCCCATTTTGTGTTCATAGAAGAGGGAACAAATATTGTTGTTTTTCAACAATAGTACAAGAGCTACTAGTTCAAATTGTCACATTCTTATGAAATTCAAGATGGAAGGAAACATCACTAACTGTAGATGGTTATTCTTATTGGAAGCTGATGATGGAAGACCATTTATACTGTAAGGATTTGTATATTCCAATCACGAATCTGGAGATTCCAAAAGCAAAGATTGAAAAAGATTGGAAGATTCTAAATCGTAAAGTTGTGACAATTCAAAAATACATTGATAAAAGTTTGTTTGAGCATGTGTCGACTTATACCAATACGCATGAGTTGTGAAAAAAACTTGAATTAATGATTCAAAAGAAAACTCCTAAAAATAAAGCTCACCTTATCCAATGACTCATAAAATTGGAGTAGTCTAAACCAAAATATGATCGAGCATCTCAACATCTTCAAAGGTATTGTGAATCCGTTAATGAAAGCATGTATGAAGATTGATGATGAGTTATAAACTCTTGTACTGCTTAGTTTTCTACTTAAAAGTTGGGACACATTGGTTATCACTCTCAAATACTCAACATTAGACGAAAAGCTCAGTCTGGATACCATTACAGACAATTTGTTGAATAAAGAATCCAAAAGAAAAGAAAGAAGAATGAGTAGTTATTCAGAAGCCAATGTTGTTGAGAATATAGGAAGGAGTGAACATAGAAGCAAAGGAAAACGCAAAAGGTCATGAGAAAGATTCAAGTCTTACTCTAGAGGTTTGACATGTTTTTATTGTGGAAAAAATGGCCACAAGAAACAAAAATGTAAATTCTTAAAGAGAGATCAGAAGGTTGGATCAGTCTGTCCTGGTATGATAAATCCCAAAAAGAAGTAGGAAGAAAAAACCACAACAGCAGTGGTATCAGACGATGTGAACATGTTCCTTGTTAATGAGATAAACTATCAAAATCTTGATTTTGATGATTACACTTGGATAGTAGATAGCAGACCATCTTTCCATGTCCTTATGAGGGATTCTTCTCGTCTTATCAAAAGAGAGATTTTGGAATAGTAAAGATGAATAAACATGTCACAAGCAAAATTGTGAACATAGAAGAAATGACTTTGATGACAAAAAATGAAAACAGAAGAAATGACTTTGATGACAAAAAATGAAAACAAACTTATGCTGAAGGAGATAAAACATGTACTGGAGATGTGTCTAAACCTTCTCTCAATCGATAAGTTAGATGATGTTGGAATGAACATTTTGTAATCAACTTTTATAATGGAGATAATTTTTTAAACAGGATCCTGTAATTTTTCTCAAAAAGATTTTCACTTAAAAAATATCAATATTATATCATCTACTCTTTCAATTTTACGCTTTTGCATAGTACCCATTTTACATTCACATACGAGGGAACAAGTACAGTTGGAACAAGTACAGTTGTTTCCCTACGAAAAAGCTAAAAGAAAATATAGGAGTTTTTTAATAGTAAAATTCATCGAAAGGATCTCGAAGACCCACCAACGCACGAAAGCTGGGATCTTTCAGAAAATAGATTCCTATTCGAAGGGTGCATAACCGCATGGATAAGCTCACACTAACCCGTCAATTTGGGATTCAATTCGGTTTTGAGGTATCGGGAAGGAATTGGAATGTAATAATATCGATTCATCCAGATACAGAAGAAAGGATTCTCTATTGATTCAAACGCTCTACCTACGAGATAGGGATAGAGAAAGAGGAAAAAACCGAGGATTTCACTATTAGAAAGCTAAGATGTTTGTGCAAAAGAATAAAACAAAGGAACTCAAGATGCTTATATATTTTAACAGAATTTTTTTTAACATTTTATTAAATTAAATTAAAAATAACAATTACTAAATAACGAAATTAATAATTATACTAACAATAATAATAAATACTTTTATTAAGTGGTTTATCTGTTTCTCTTCTTTTATTCTTCTCTTCCACTAAACTATTTGTATTTTTAACTGTCTTTGCTCTTACATCTTTTCTATTAATATCAAACTGAGCATAAAATTTGTTACTTAACATGTATTATTAATCTTCAAAAATGAAAAATAATTTACTAGGTTTGTGTAGCTATTAAAAAGAAAAAAGCTTATAGGGGTTAATTGTTACCTTCCAAAGAAACATGTAGAAGGATTCTGTGGCAGAGCTGCTTTTCACATCAACAGACTTAGAACGATACCACAGGACTGAAGCAAGAACACCATGTGCAGAAACCTAACACAGAAAAAGTAAGAATAAACTTCAAACTTCAACAAAAATATCAAATCATCATCCATGTCCACATTCATTAGATATATCCGTCTTAAAAGGTATGACATAATTTATGGAGCAGACTTCCTCCTCAGATACTAGAACACTAATATCAATACATATTCCATGCAACAGAGATTACTTTGGCAAGGGAGGAATTTCCTTATTTAGAAACCTGATACACACCATATATGCATCAGTTAAGGAGCAACATTCTTTGACTTTGCATACTGTAGCTAAATTTTGATAACTTATGTACAAAATGTAGCATGACATGGAAAAAGACTGTAAAGAAAAAACCTTGAAACTCACTGTGCTATAAACTTGATATAATGAAAAACCATTACAGTGGCATAATTTATACAAGTAATTAGGAAGTCACCGTGATCATTCTGCTCCAGTGGTTGGAAGATGTTGCACCCACAAGAATGACAACTCCATAAATCATTTCAAGAAGTGAAACACAAATCCAGAATACCTGAAAAAAACTTATTTATGGTAAATCAAGGATACAAGACAAATCCCTCTGAGATTATACATAAGAAGAACGTACCTTCTTCTGACCCAAATGTACTGACAAAGATTGAATGCCATATTTTTCATCTCCTTCATGATCAGGTATATCCTTTACGAAAGTCAACAGAGAGTAATTTTACTTTTCTATCGGGTATACATGTATAATTTAACAAAACAGGAAGCTTTTATCCTTTTACCTTGAACAGTGCTAAAACTAAAGAGAAGAAACTGAAGAATGCTGTGGCAAAAATCAATGATCTGGGAAGCATAGTTGGCCTCTGGAACACATAGGTCTGCAAATTTAAATTATGCACAAATATTAGCAACCAAAAACATTTGACTTTGTAGCTAGACATTGCTAATTTATGCAAATATACATTACAACTGAGAGCACTTTTTAGAAGGACAAACCACCTGCATATGAAGAAAATAGGCAACTTGAAACGTTATTCCTCGACCAACTACCATGCACATGGCTGCAAGCGCTGCAATTCTCTTCCATCTCAACAGGGGCAACTGCGAAATTTCAGACACGAGTTATAGAAAAATGAATGTTGTCACTATCAAACCAAGTTTCTGAACAGAGGTTTTCAAGAAACTTAATTTCAAAAGACCTCTGATGGAGATATGTTATACATATATAAACTCATGTTCATCTCTTGTTTTATCTAATGTAGGACTTTGTTTCTATCCAACAAATAAAACTCTTGGTATTGAAAATGAACAAATTGTACGATGACTTAATAATTATGCCTAAATAACCATGGAGAAAATGAGGTTTAAAAGCCTTCCAGATGAACTTACATCGATTGAATAAGCAGTCCCCAGCAAAAAATGGATGGAAAGAGCCCACATCAATGGAGGTGAACCTACAATCCATCCAATCCCAAAACTCTGTAAAGGAGATTAAAATGATAGTTTAATAACCATTACAATGGAAATCTTTTATCTGATTTTCTTTCCATTTCAGATATTAAAAAGGGAATGTAATACACAAGGAAATTTATACCAAGTCATTGACCAATGAGAAACGAATTGGTTCCTTAAACTCAATAGAAAAGAAGTTATATAATAAATGAGGAAAATCAAATAAGAGTGATGGTGTGCATTAGAAAGAGGAGAATGTTGTATAGATTACCAGAATCAAACATGCTGCAGTGAGAATCACACCAGTCTCAAAAGAATACTCCCCTGACGCCAATGGACGATACGGCTTGTTTATCTGCAATACAACATGTGGAACACATCACTATTCTTTCCTCAAACTAAAATTGGGTATGCCTATTATCTACCAACAATGTCACACAAAGTTGGTTGGTGTCAAAGAAGATTTTTATGTTTTTAGTCAAATATAAATAAGATTTGTTTCACATATCTCGTGATGGTAGGTTCTTCGTAAAAGGGAGCAAAGTTTCAAATTTTATCCACCAAGTAAACCTGATACCATACTAAACAAATTAACAATATCTACCAACAGAGTCAGACAATGTTTTCTGGTGTGAATGATATTTTCCGTTAGAGTTAATAAGTTTCGTACCTTGTCTATTTCAACATCAGTTAAATGATTAAAGCCTGTAACATAACAGGTCATCAAAGCAGCAGCTACTATGGCCTGAAATAATGATAAAAAATCTAGTTATATATATATATATATATATATATATATATATATATCTGTGTGTGTATGTGCTCACAGGTAGGAGTAAAAGTTACGTAAAGTAGTCATGCGTTAATAAGGTATTTTAAGACCAACATAGTTAAGTTCCCATCTCGAACAAGCCAATGAAATATGTTAGAGAAATATCTGATAACTTCTCTACCGCAAGGAGAGACATAGAGGTTATGCTTATTGCCTGTACAAACAAAAACAACTTAAGTAAAATGATTCAAAAAAACATTACACGTTTTCTTTTATAGAATACGAGGTTCATGCAAAAGACTTTGATTGATATTATATTAAAGATTGAGTATAATTAGTTCTAAAGGAAAAAGAAAAGAATTCGACTTAACTGTGGCAATGAGAACGTATGGTTTGAAAAACTTGGTAAATACATCCAAGCAATATTTGATAGAGCCCAGAATGGTTTTTGGAAAATGTTGAGGTTTAGCAGATTCAAATGATTCTCCACTGTCCGCGTTCACAACATATCTTCTAGCACGTTGGTGAAATGTGGATCCAACCTCAATGCCTCTATAATGATTCCGATGATGCCTCATGATATGATAGTTATTCTGGATTTTCTCAGTTTTGTACCTTGTAGCTTCTTTTACGTAAGAACCTAGAATATCAAATACGAATTTTCATTTAGATGATGAAAAGTTTCTCAAAAGTATTCAAAATGATAACAAGTACTTTGTAACAACAAAAAGAAAACATGGTCCAATTTTCATGGCTCACCAGAAGAAGAAGCTACAGGAAAGACCCAACAAGGATAGAAACCATTGATGGTTGGTTGTAGTTTGTTTACAAGAGGCTCTTGGCACAGTTCATACTACTAGATACCATATTTAACAGCAACTTAATCTAGATGATGATGATGATGATGTATGTATGTGTATATCCTTTTTATTTTCTAAATTTAAAAGTCAGTTCCTGGTCACCATTTTTGTTCTTATTGGAGTAAATTTCCATTCAACATTCAAAGTCTGTTAAGTGATAAAAGTACATGATGGTCGAAGTCAATCTAAAAGAAATACTTTTCCATTTCTTCTCCTTGGGATGAAATACTAATTAATGGTTGAAGATTTTTCAATAATGGTTTCATAATCCAATTATATCACTTAATGATATATGACCAGAAAAAGTATTCTACAATTATTAATGGGAATAAAGAGGATGTGCTAGGAATTAAAAAGTATTTGAATTAGGCTTAAATAAAAAGAAATACACTTTAAGTACAACTATAATTTTCACACAATATTTTGTTGATCCAACCACTTATATCATATCAAAAATCACAAATTCCATTAAATTATATTTGAAAGTTGTATTCTATATTATATTGCTGCTTAAGATTTTCTTTGAAAATATGTACCTATGAACTTTTATCATAACTTAATATATACTTTGATCATTTGATTACTCATGGACGGTTACCTACGGATGGGACAGAGTAAATAAATTATCGACAGATGCAAGTAAATTATCGCCTAATTTGATTACTTAAAAGACAAAAATCCATTCAAAATTTACCTAATTTACATTGCTACGTCAATATTATTGATAGATTTTGTCACTGAAAATTCATCGATGGTAATGTTTTATTCATACGTATTTCTCATTTCTGACGATTTTTTTATAAAAGTAATATAATTTTTTTAAAAGAAAAGACAATACGAAATATTCATGACCAGAAATAAACACAGGTTTCATATGATCATCCTAAAAGTTATCACAAAATACAAAATGGGATTCAACAAAAAATTAATTCATTATTTCGATTATCAATTTCAAAATATACATGGTGCTGAAGTGATGGAGAGAGCAGCATTTCTTAGGAAAAAAAATGACACTGCATTCTTATCTCATAAAAGGTATGATCAAGAACTCTGCGTATAATAGCTGCAAGAAGAAAGCATAATCAAAATCAGAAACAAGAACCAATTAAGACCACAAGAGATTTAAGTGTATGATTTACTAATTAATTTTGTTTCTTATGAAAAAGATGAAATAAAAATATAGGAGTTTTTTAATATAATTAATTTTATCTTTTCTTGTTGGGAATTACACAATAAAACAATTATCTTTTCAAGAACATCCTTATAAGAGCATGCATTTAAATAAAAACACACAACAAATTTAACATTGTTTAGTATTCCAAAGTCTACATACTCAACAAAAATATTATCACTCAACATAAAATTTTACTACAAAACTTGTAAATCTTCTTACATAATTTTTCTGTCAAATTGCAAACTTTCATATAACTTTTTGTGAACAAAATCTGTAAACCATCTTATTCAATTTTCTTTTTTAGCAAAAACTGCAAACTATGTTGGATAATTTTTTTGGAGAAAACTGTAAACCATCTCATACAATTTTTCTAGCAAAAATTGGAAACCTTTTCAAATATTTTTTCTAAAAAAAATAAATTCTTCAATGACAGGTAACTATCCAAGTCTTCCATACCAATGTATTCTTCCTTCACCAAAAAGTCTCAAACATTACTAGTAATATGCTCATATTCCTGACTAACTTGCACATGAGCATGTCAAATTGTTTTTCTTCCTCTTTAAATTACATCCACAACTTTGATACTATTATTGAGAATCATACAATAGAAAAATAAGAGCAAAAATTGAAACAAAATTATACAAGAAATTTAATGTAGTTCAAGACTTCAATACAATCTTTTTAACAAAAACTACAAATTCTAGAAAAAAGGATAAACTTTCTTATACATTTTTTTTTTGTGGACAAAAGCTACAAACCATATTGTATAAATTTTTTGACAAAAATTACAAACTATCTCGTGCAATTTTTCTGATAAAAACCTTGTCAACAAATTTTTTTGGATATATTGCATATTTCCGATGACACTTAACTATTTAAGTCTCTCATATATCCAATAGATTTATTGAGTTATAAAGACTAATCTCAAATCAACTGTTCATTTTTATAATAGTTTTTTTACCCTCTTTTTTATCATATTATTTGTTACTTAGCAACATGTATTATTTGTAAGAACCTATATATTTATATATATATATTAAAAGAGAATAGGGGTGAAAATTATATTAAGCTAAGGGAGAGGGGCCATTGTTAAAAAGAGAACTATTTTAATAGTTTCTACTGAACTTCTAAAAAGAAAAAACTCAGTTGTTGAAGAACAAACTTCTCTCTAAAACTCCAAGTCCTACTTTTCTCTGCACTCTCTCTAAATTTTCTCTCAACTGAACCATTTAAATTTCGACCCGTAGGCACCTAAATGATCCTGACGTCGAAGGCTTCAAATTGCACCAATCAATTTCTGGGTTTCTAGCGGTAAGTTGTTCTTCATTATTCTTCGCTGTTTTGGAACCCTAGACCATGCAATCTGCTAGTTGCATGTGTCTTTTGCCTTCTTCCTTCCGATTCTTGTCCTATCCTAGCTCTAAGAGCTGTTCTTGATCACTGTTTTGTGGTCTGTAGGGTGCAGTCTAAATTCCTTGTGACTCTGGGTGCTGTAGAGGCGGGACTTGAGCTAAACTGTGAAGTGGCAAGGTAAGGGAAGTTGGGCTTTTGATTTTGTTCAGTAATATAGAGTGTGCATGAGCTAGGTCTTAATTGAATTTGTGAATTAATGCATGTGTGAAACTATGTTGGGATGTTGGTATAGTTTGAACTGAAATTGAGTAAGGATGTATGTTAAGTTGTGTGCTCTTTGATTTTTAAAATATGGAATTGTGAAAATGTGGTATTTGAGTTTGTATGAATGAGGAAAAATACTGAATTGAGTTGCTAGAATGATGTGAATTCTGTTGTGCAGTTTGCTAGATAAAAAGTTAAGTTAAATATGGTATTTTAGGCTAGGTTGGAGGAAGTGAGGTAGTGAAATTGAGGGTCAAGGGTTCTGGGTAGGAATGGGCTGTTGAGGCAGCCTTAGTAAGTGGAATAAGACTTGTTTGAGTGTTATGACAGCAAAATTCTGATGTAGAACTGGTTGTTAGCCTTTTAGTGTGTTTTGTATGATTTTTGGTTCATTTTCAAGGGTTTTCACTATTGAGATTCTAAATTAAGTGGTATGGAATAAATGTGATGGTTTGGGAACTGTTGTTAAGTCTATTAACACTTGTTCAAGCTGTTAGTTGCAGAAAATTTGTGTTAAAAGGTATAGAATTGAGTTTAGTTGAGTTTGAGTAGTTTAAAGAAATTAAATTGGATTGAGGTAGCAAATCTGAGTTAGGAGAGTGTTTTTCAATGTAGCTTGGTGCATAGGAGATCTTAACAGTCAATAGAATGTGGGGGGAAATTGTCCAAGTTGAGTTTTAAAGTGTATCTATGAGAGGTTAGTTTCTGCTCTGCACAATTCCACAACCCATGGAAAAATCCATAATCTGCTCGTGGACTTCTCTGTTTTCAAATCCACAGTTCCAGAAGTAAATCCACAGGTTGTGGAAAAAGCCACAACTTAGTTGTTGAACTTACTGGTTTTCAATTTGTTTCTCTCGAGACAATTCCACAGGTTGTGGAAATGTTCACAACTATGTTGTGGACCTCTCTGGTCTCAAGGTTTAGATCACCCTAGTTACTTTCATTGCTTATGTTTTAATTGAATTGTGATGCATTGTTGGATTGTTTATTGTAATTTGATGTATGATTGTTAGAATGTTAGTAAACTGAAAGTATGTAAATATAAAGGTTATAATTGGTGTTGAATGTAACAAGTGTGGTTATTGGACATAATTCCATGGTCCTCAAGGAGAGGATTCATGGTGATGCCCTTAATTTGTTTAGAATGAAAATAGGAGCTCAGCTTTGGGGGTTATCCTAACACTCTAATGATATTTCATTCTCACTTAGAGAAGATTGATGCATGTGGTGAGAGTAGTAGGAGGTCCTAATGTAGGCACTACTTGGAGGCCTATTACGCGTAACAGACTAACCTTGTGTGTGGTAGGGTGAAACCCATTGGCAATGGCTTTGCAAAGCAGTAGAGGCCACCACAAGTGCACAACCCGCCATAGTTCGATATTCATTCTAAGTTCGGACGAGTCTAGTCTATTTTATAACAGGATATGATATTTGCTTGCTTATTTTCTTATGAATGTGCTTTTATACTTAATGTTATTACATATCATGTATGCTTTTCAACCTAGCTTACCCTTGTTGTTTGTCTGTGTTCTTCCTTTTGCAATGATCATCCACTTGGATGTGAGCAGATGTAGATGAGGTACCGCTGGAGCAAGCATTGTAGGGTGATGACGCGACTCCTAGTTCTTAGGCTTCTCTTTAGCTGTCATCTTTATTTTGAAAGACTCTTGTGAATGTAAAGTTTAAATTTATGACTAATTTTTGGGATGACTGTAAAACCTATAACTCCATATACATCCTCAAATTGTTTTATCTCATCATGATGCTAATCATTCTATATAGTTTCATCCAATTATTTGAGATGTTACATTATTAATCTTAAAAAACAGTTACTCTCAAATGAAAAATAATTTACTAGGTTTGTGTAGCTATGAAAAAGAAAACAACTTATAGGGTTAATTTTTACCTTCCAAATAAACATGTAGAAGGATTCTGTGGCTGCTTTTCACATCAACATACATAGAACGATACCAGAGGACTAAAGCAAAAACAGCATGTGCAGAAACCTAACACATAGAAAGTGAGAATAAACTTCAAACTTCAACAAAAATGATCAAATCATCAACCATGTCCACATTCATTAGATATATCCGTCTTAAAAGGTACGTGATAATTTGATAAATTATGGATAAGGGATAACTCTCTTTTTTCAAATCACTTAGAATCCATGCCAACAATCTATAATGTGAAATTAATCAAAAAGAAGTTATGTTCATCTATACTTTCTGTACTAATCTATTCTTCAAAAATGACTTCAGCTTCTCCTTTCTTAAGATCAAGAGCCTAATTAAAATTACACAGGAATAACAATGAAGAAACAATTGATAAATATATTATGGATGGTTGCGACACAGAATTAAGCTTGAACAATAATGCCATTTTTTTCTAGGATATATAATTTAATGTAAAAGAAGGGAATATCATTTATGGTCAAAAGGTTCAATAAAATTACCTACTACAAAATCATCTAAAATTTGACTTTTAAGTTGGATGATAGCATAGAAATAATTAGTTCCAATTTTGTAACATCCCTCGATAGCGTTAAAGGAATTTGCAGATTGTGGTTATTCAATCAGTGAACTATTAAATGCAATTAATGAAAAAAAACATCAAGAAATAAAAAAAAGAACACGAAACCATCATGACAAGTTTATCATAAATTGAAATATAAACACATTTTCACTCACATCAACTTATCATGAAATTGCATAGCTAAACAAGATATCTCTTTCAACCAAATCTGTCAATCTCAGAAGGTAAAAAATAGCATACCTTTTTCAGTCTACCTTCCTTTGATAGATTTAATGCTTCTGAAGCCTTCTTAACTGCAAGCATTTTTGCAACGGACTCAAAATCAAATTCCTTAGCACTTTGATATAGGAGACCTGGTACAATACAAGATATATTTGTGATTTCTTTGAATATACTCTTGCTAATTTTGGATGGTGTTGCAACTTAAAAAAGGCTCTGCATCAACATGACCAAAAAAATGACATTGAGCTCCTATATGCTCTTCCTATGTTCCCTCATCTTCATATATATATATATATATATATATATATATATATATATATATATATATATATATATATATATATATATATATATATATATATATATATATATATATATATATATATATATATATATATATCTTTGATATGAGTGGGACTATGCAGCATCCAATAGTGTGTTTTCACAGAAGATTTACTTTCTGATAAGATTTTATTAAGATAAGATGAATATATTTAATTTAAAATTGTAAATATAACACATACAACGAAAAATATTACATGTTATCCTAAGACACAAGCAGTCTAATAAGAAAAAATAAAAGCTATTTGGAGTAACTTTCTACCTGAATATGAAAAATTACAAGATCTGATTCAACTTTTACAAGATCATATATTAACATATCTCACCATTTAGATCCATGGAGAAAATTAAAAACATGCAACATAAAAACTGCAGCTGTACAGAACAAAAAGATCAGCACTTAATGTATTACATAAAATCAATGAATAAAAACAACCACCATGATCTTATGATAGTTAATCTAAACTATAACAGTAAATTACTTCTTCCAAACTCATCTTAGGGTATGTTCTGATCCAATCCATATGTTGAGAAAAATGAACAAAAATATGGTTTCTAATGAAAAAAAACAAATACCATTGGAACCAAGCTGAACGGATTGCCACCACCATTCGGCACAAACATGAACCTCAGATGAGCAAGCAGTGACCGAGTTCAGCACTGAGTTGTGAGCGAGTTGAATGGTGAAGAATAAAGAACCTGTGACCGGAGAAGACAGTGTCTTCATCGCACATTGATTCAGCTTTTCTTGTTTCTTTTTGGAAGAATTGTTACCACACAGAACTTTATTATTCTTGATGACAGGTTTTCATAATTATTCAGCAATGCACGGATGTTAGAGCCAATACGTTACCTGCTCAATCAGATATCACGTGATATTTTATTTTATTTATTATTTTTTTATATATTTTAGGTTGCGGTAAGATTTTAAAATTAATATTTTTTTTCTATCTCATATTACTTTATTTTCATTCTTTTCTGAATCATTATTTTATTACTCTTATATATAAGTAAAGTATAAAAAAAATTGTTTTATATTATAATATTCTAGCTTTTGTAGAGAACATTTATATTTATCCTTTATTTTATTTTCTTAAAAAATCAATTAATTTAATTTAATATATATATATATATATATATATATATATATTTTGTTAAATTGAATTGTATTTTTACTAATGTTTTGGACTTTCCTTTTGAAGAATGATGATAGATAGATTCTAATATAATTAAAAAATTAGTTTAATACATCATTTGGTCTCTAGTTTGGGGTGATGTGTTCAAAGTAGTTTACCTTTTTTCGATAGTTCACTATTGTCCCATATTTTGTAAAAATCGTTCAAGTTGGTTCTTTTGGTTTACAGCGTTAATAACGTTAACGACAGAGTTGCCCACCTGTTAATTCCTTGGCAAGCGTACCAAATCGTTTTAAGTAATAAACAGATAAGACTGGATATCGTATCCCAAGAGACTCGTATGACACTTTACAATCGTATAATTACCTAACTAATTTAGACTAAAGAATGATTTTATTTAATGTGATTTTGGTGCAATAAAAATAAACATAATGCATAAGTAGTAAATTGAACTTTTTGGGACTTGGAGATGGAATGATTAAAGATGATATAGAATGGAAATGTTGGAGAATGATTTTACCTACTACACTCTCATGCAAATGCACATTACTGCTTCTTCATTTAAATGTTCATGTCAACCTACTAAAGTACTCAAACTCAATCCCTTGGTAGAGAGAGCCTAAACTTACTCATTAAACTCCAATCCTTTGGTAACCTAACAAGTTCATCTGCATTAAGAAATGAGGTTTAAGACAACTAAAGGTCCAAGCTCTATCCCTAAATACGATTTCCTTTAGGTGTTTAGTCTAGTTCAAGGTTCACACAATATTTCCCAACATTAAGCAAACCAAATAATCATGCTATAGTTGATCAAGTCACAACAAGCTTTAAGCAAAGGAAATAAACACTAACAGATAATGAAAGAAGCTTGTATTCATTCAAAACAAGTGCATTTACAAGAGAGTTTCATAGTTTACAATGGAAGAAAATGGAAGAGATGGAGACCTAGGGAAGAAGAATGGAAAGCTCCCACTTCCCAAAACCAACTCCTAGAGGTCCAAAAGGGTGTTTTCATGCTTCAGTTGCTAAGAAGATCGCACCCTCGTTGCATGGTAGCTTTAAATAGTTCTAGGGTGCCACATTAGCAAGTGTCGCGCTCAGCCCCCCTTCTGTGGCGCCCAGGCGTGAAGGTTGCGCGAAGAATGACGCTCAACCACATTTCTAGGGCGCATAAGCGTGGGAAAGGAGTGAATTTGTGAACCAAATGATGCCTAGCCCCTTCCTGGGGCACCCGGGCGTGCGAAATGCGCAACAAAGGGGCCTCAACCCCCTTTTTGGGGTGCGCAGGTCTAAGAATTGAATGAAGTTGCGAACCAAATGGGGCTCAGCCCCCTTTTTGGGGCACGCAGGCATGAAAATTGCGTTTGAGTGTCTTTTACACAATTGCTTTTGTAGCTTTTCCTGGGTTCTAGCTCTTGATGGTTTAGATGCTCTTCCAAAGCACATAATTTGCCTACAAAAATTGAGGGAATTAGTGATAAAACCCCTAAGTGTAACCTAAACTAAAATTATTCACAAAGTTAGATAACTGAGAGGATTAAGCAAGTTTCAAGCTTTAAGAGAGTCAATTTGGTATAAAAATGAATGAGGTGTCTAGTTTATCATTACTTGGCTCACTCGGGTTGAACCCGTGGTGAGTTTGACTCACAAACCTACCTAATTTAATTTAATTATTTATTATTTTGTTTTAATATTATTAGTTAGCATTTTTTTATTATATTGTAGATGGGGATAAAAAAAATGTTTCAAGAGAGAAAAATATTATAGATTTATCAATTCAAGACTCTAATATTATAAATGGACAAGTGATACAAAAATTATCAATATTCAAAAATTATTTGTTCGTCTTTTGCGCTTGTTTTTGGATTACACTTGGATTGTATAATATCTTTTTGTTTATTTTGAATTGTCTTTGGAGTGTAACATGTGAAATTTATTTAGATTTGAATTAAAAAAATTATAATTTTTTTTATTTAAAAAAATTTATAATTAAGTGAGCTAGTGAACCAACCCGTTTAACCCACCAACCCGTGGTGGGTCGGGTCGGGTTCGAATTTTTTTAGCTCGCTAATAAGTGAACCGGGTTGGATTGGCTCACTAAGTGACCAACCCATGGTGAGCCGAACCAGGTTACCCATTTTGAGAGGTGTAATTTTAACCTTTTAAAATCTCTTTCAAATATCACTAAATTTAGTTACATTCTTAAAGGAAATTTGTCAGTCTTGATTAAATACTCCCCATTTAATGAATAACATACTTGGTAAGTGGTAATGGTCTACCTTTGCTCAAAGTTAGCAACAAATTTATAGAAATCTATATAACCTATGTTTGTACCTCCTTTAAAGGAGCAACTAAATATTATAATATTTTTGAGTTTTTTTTTCATTTCCGACAGTTTTAACCCTCAAAAAGTGCGTTACCCATGATTAAGAAAATCACGGAAAAATGTTGCGTCGCTAAATATTACTGACGATTTTTTGAAAAACTATCAGTATTAACGGGAGTTTTCCAAAACCGCCGGTAATAGTTTGGGATTTTCAAAACCACCGGAACTAACCGGGGTTTTTGCCCAAACTGTCAAAAATAACCGGAGTTTCTCAAAACCGCCGTAAATCATCAAGGTTTCTCAAAATCACCTGGAACTAATCGAGGTTTTAACTGCCAAGAATATATACAATTTTTTTTTATTGTAATAAAATGAGATTATGGTAAAATTAATTTTTATTGAATATTATATATAAAATATTCTCTGTTACGTTTTATCATTCTTTAGTTCTCTAAATATAGTGTATCTCTTATTCTCTTTTGAATCAGTTTTCATCACAATTTAATAATACAAATTGGGTTTTCCTCTCTTCTCCTTTTCTTTAATACCTTATAGTTTACTTTTACTCCTAATTTCAGAAGAATATAATAAAGGTACAAAAAGTAAGAAAAAAATGTAAAAAAAAACAATTTTTAGAAATATAAAAAAATAATAATGTTTAAATAATCAAGCTAATAAGAGATTTATGAAAATCTTTTATTAAAAATAAATAAAATATTAAATATATACTAATTTTCTCCCTACATTCTTCACTTTGTAAAAATCACATAAAACATTCTCCATCCAACAAATATCACATGAAGATTATCTTATAATTTACTGTAAAACTTGGTTTGTTACATAATAAACTTTCAACCTACAATTTTATTGGAATTATATTTTACATTACTTTTCATAAAATGGATATAAAATAAATATATATTTAATATAGGACAAAACCCAATTTTTAAAAATAAATTGAAAAAAGAAACATTTAATATAATAATAAATAAAAGATAAAGAAACAATTTTATTTAATGTAAAAATATCTTGTGTCTTACATTTATTCCAAAGCCAATTTTAAAGTCCTCAAGCAAAAGGTCTTCCTTTTAATTTGGCTTAGCAAATATTTTCTCTATTGAGTTTGAGCTCCTTGTGGTGGATAATAAGGCTCTGGCAAGCAAAGTTCCTCAATGGTTCCTTCATCAATGGGTGTCGTTATAGGACTAACCTTGATTTCATACAGCTTTGGCCACAATTTTCCAGTTACTGCAACAAAACAAATTTAAACTTATTTTGAGGTTCAAATTCAATACGAGAAAAAGTAGGAACAATAATTTTCCATTATTCATGCTTGTTAGGGAATTCCTAGATGGAAAGGAACAAGCCCACTCAGTAATAAAAAACATATAAAATGTGTTAGCATATTATTAAATTTGTTGAGATAATGTTGTCATAAAAATATAATCAGTTAATAAAAGTACATTTTTATTGAGACTGTTGTACATTCTTTCTAGCACAATTATTTATTTGCCCCCATCAAATTTCACAAATTTAAGCTTGATCCCAGACAGGATATCAAAACACTAGTAGCACAAAGTTAACATTCAAAGACCACCCCTTAGTCTTCAACAAAAATTGTTAAATTTGATTTATTTCACAGTTACGAGATGCAGATTAATCATGTTCATCATCAGTAAAATAAATTATTTGTGTACAACATTTATAGAAACAAATAATGAATAAATGGTACAATAATGTTACTCACTTTCATAGAACCAAATGTGCAGTAGAAACCCTGCTTGAATAGTGAAGATATAATACACAACCATAAACTCAACATTAACCACTCTATTACTAAACAGTTTAAGAAAAATTGCATAAGAATGAAATAATTAGAGACACCTGCATTTGACTTCCACGGATAGAGGCTCTCCTGCCGCAATTGCCTTAGGATCTGAAGTGCGTCAATTTAAGAAATTAGAACTGACCAGAAAATTATGATAAAAAAAAATTGAAAAGCCAATAACTTCTTACATTGCAAAAATAAAATAAAACAGAGTAGTTCAGAGCAAGATCCATGCTACATTCTGATTAAAGATTTATGTTCCTATAATCCTTCAAAATTAAAGAGGGAGAATAACAAAGATCGAATTAGCTCCATCAATACAAACTTAGCTCAATGCAACAAAATTCTGAAAGTCAAATTTACAACAAAAAAGTGAAGAACAAGACACAATAGGTCCAAATTACCTGTAGTTATAGTTTTTCACAACAAAATACACAGGAGGTCCAATTCTAAGATATTCTGAAACATTACTAAAATAACCCTGCAGAAAGATAAATATACTATTTGAACACATGCACTTAGATGAATATACTATTTGAATTATAAGTTCATGAGACCTAATTACAAACTATTATTTAAAAATATTTAAACAGTTAAAGAACTAAAAGATTAATTCAACATAGCTTTTATGAGATAAATCCATAATCATGCCTCACGCAAAAGAAAAATTTAAGTACTAAGGACAACCATGTGTCAACAATAGAAAGCATAATATTACCAATATAGTAATAGCGTCTACAATACTTTCTCTTTTCAACTCTTCTTCAATAGAGCTTTCAGATGAAAAAGCTAGTGTCAAATTTCTTGATTGTTTCATTGGTAATAGTTCATCCTATCATAAAGGACACCATAAATGCAGGAAATCAGGAGAACTAGAATTAGTGGTAGAAATAGTAATGGCCTGATTCCATTATACATGATCATATAACATCATAAAGGACAAACATACATATTACTAAAACATTTAATGCACCTTTGTACTTTCCACAAAGGAAGACCTTGGACCCAGTTATGGGATGTGTAAATTAAAATACAAATGTGAACACTAATACTCATCAGGAATCATACCCGTATAAAGTATTTTCTAGGAATGGATGAAATTGCAGCAACCTAAAGCACTTATTTCTGCTGAACCAAATTGGAAACCAAAGCTTTAAAATATACAGTTGATTGATGACTAGCAAGGTGGGACTAATGGTGCCTAACTGCAGTCCATATATAGGATACTAACCTTCACCAGCTGAATAAAGCACTTCTCCCAAGCAACTGCCTTTCTTGTTCATTTACCTTCTTTATCAACAACATTATTTACTGGATAAGTTACAACGAATGCAGATGCCTGTCTTGAATAAATCACATTGTAATTTTTAAAATGCAAATTCATTACAACAAATATGAAGAAACACTATAGTTTTGTGGCTACAAATCAATAACTATACCTGTAGGACACTTTGAGTGGCACAATCTTTGTCTAGTGGCTTCATACAGATGTCTTGCAGTGATACCATCGAACCAGAATAATTAGCACGAATTGCATCAACCTGAAAGCAAAGCCCTCACAGCAACATAATGATCAAAATATTTCAGTAGTACTATAAGATGTAACCCACACCTTTTTCTGTATTTAGAATAGAAGCTTAATGTTGTCTCTAACACAATTCTTGGTGATGCACTATTTCCATTATTTGGAACTGTTGCCCGTATGAGCATGTAAACAAAAAGTGGTCGTAATTTATTAAGATAAATTAGCAAAAGTCGCGAGTGGGCGAATAGAGGAAGCTGCGAAAGAAGGGGAAACGAACTATCAACCCTAGGTTCGAAGGATTGGTGGAAGAGAATAATTTAAATAGTGGAAAAGATGAATTATTCAGTGAAATGAAGAAATCAAAGTTACAAAGGTTTTTAAATGATACAAACCTCTAGACGAAGATGAACGAAGACGAATCGATAGAAAATGATAGAAAACCCTACCTATTGAACTGAGGTGGATTTGAGCAAATTTAATCGATGAGAAAGTAAGACAAAATGAGGAGAAAGTAACAGATTTGTTTGCAAGTTTAATTGCCTTGATTGCCAAAGTGAGAGGGATATGATTGAAAGAAAATGAACAAACGGTGCAGGAAAGGGATATGATTGAAAGAAAATGAGAGCATAGAGACGAAAAACGAGAACGAAAGCAACGTGCGGGAAGGAAACTAGGGTTAGTAGAAAATATTTAGTGATTAGTCCGAAAAATCATTTTAAAAGAAAAATAAGTAAATGTTAGGGACGATTTTTCTTATAGACCGTCAGAATTATTTGGGGTTCTAAAAACCGCTCAGTCTGGATTAAGAGGAGAGGTACCTGTAAAAGGTACTCCGACACTCAAGTTAGACATGTGTTTGAGGAGCTTATGTTCACAATTGAATATTCAGTGAATTGTTATCACTATTGAGTATTTAGATCTAGTAGAGCGTGAGTAGAACGTACCTAGCATTTGACCCTGATCTTATATTTATAGGTCACCTCATGGATCCTAAACTAGTATAGATCCAATAAAATAAAAACAAACTTACCTTTAGATTCGGTTACTTACTCATACACAACTTATCAAATATCTTTAATCAGATATCTTAGATTTGGTTGGTTACTCATAACATCTTTAATCATTATACTATTATTTTACTATCTGCTGGAATATTGGCCCAATAACTTAAACACTAGCCCAAGTACGGCCTAATAAAAACCATTTGACCTGGTTGACCATTGTTGCTGCAGTGAATGGTCCGAACGGTCCTGAATGTTAATCTTTCGGTCTTTATTATAGATCATACAAATGCCCCCCAAGTCCAAGTTAAGCATTCTACTTTAGCCATGATTAACTATAGGACTTATATGAGTTTGAGGGAGGTTGTACCCATTGTATTGGGAGGTTGCTTTTAGTCGTTGGTCATCTTTGACCGAACGGTGGACTTTATGAGTGCCCTTTTAAACCTTTTACTAGGCCGAGCAACAAAGGATGGGAGTTCTTTTTAGAACTTTTTCCCATGTTGACTATCGACTTGATAGTATCTTGTTTATCTGTTCTGAAGAAAAATAACGATCGAATTTAAAGTGTTAAAAAGAATATGGATGATTAGACTAACACCTTTTATGAGCTTGGTCGGCCAAGGAAGCGAGACTGTTTGGTTGAAGATGCTCGGTTGGGAGGGTCTTTACCCTTCCAGTCTTTCCAGAAGTTCCTAGGGAACTCCGAGAATGATTGTTTCGATCGGCTTTTACCACCCAAGAGTTTTGGGTGACGAGAACAACCGTCTTGCTCGGTTTTTAAAACCTAGGAGTTCTAAGTGATGAGAACGACCGTCCCGCTCGATGTTTAACGCCTAGGAGTTCTAGGCGATGAGAACGATCATCCCGCTCGGTGTTTAACGCCTAGGAGTTCTAGGTGACGAGAACGACCGTCTCACTTGGTTTTTAACACCTAGGAGTTCTAGGTGACGGGAATGATCGTCCTGCTCAATGTTTAACGCCTAAGAGCTCTAGGTGACGGGAACGACCGTCCCGCTCGGTGTTTAACGCTTGAGAGTTACTGGAAAACTCCTAATGGCTCATTACCTGATTAGATAAAGGTTGTTTGGCTCTATCAACGTTTGATTGGTGAAAGATCGTTCGGCTTTATCCGTGCCTGTTTAGTCAAAGATTGTTCGGCTTCATTCATGCCTGATTGGTGAAAGACCATTCGGATTTATCTGTGCCTGATTAATTAAAGACTATACAGCTTTATTTGTCCCTGATTGGTCAAAGACTGTTTGACTTCATTCGTGCCTGATTGGTGAAAGACCGTTTGGCTTTATTCGTGCCTGATTAGTGAAAGACTGTTTGGCTTTATTCGTCCCTGATTTGTGATAGGTCGTTCGGCCTTAGTCACGTAAAGACAGTAGAATGACAAGAAATTGAATTCAAGATTTAATCATAACAGTAATGTTTAACAATTGTAACAACAATGTTTGACAAAAATAAAGTTGGAAATGAAATGTGTCAACGACGTTCAACTAAAGTAGAATTTGAGATGAGTTGCATTCCAAGTGTTAGGAACGACTTTTCCATTTAGAAACTCGAGTCGATAAGCTCCATTCATCAAATCTTCCGTTACGCGAAATGTTCCCTCCCAATTAGTTGCTAACTTTCCATGCACTCGGTTTTTCCTAGCCTCTCCTCTTTTGCGCCATACGAGATCTCCTTCTTTGAAGTTTCTTGGTTTTATCTTGGTATTGTATCTTCTAGAAACCAGCCTCTTTTGGGAAGTCGCACGAATTGCGGCTATCTCTCGTTTCTCTAGTAGAATATCCAAGTCATTCTACAACTGTTCGACGTTAATGTCCATGTCCTTGATGCCTTGCCTCAATGAAGGTTCTCCCACTTCTACTGGAAGCATGGCATCTGTTCCATAGGTTAGGTTGAAGGGAGTCTCCCCAGTAGAACTTTGCGGAGTACATCTATATCCCCATAACACCTCAGGTAGCTCATCTACCCATGAACCTTATGCTTTACCAAGTCTTCTTTTTAATTCTGATATCATGGCTTTGTTGGCAGCCTCTGCCTGCCCATTAGTTTGAGAATGTTCCACTGAACTAGTAACATGTTTAATTCCCAATCTTTTCATATATTCCTCTAGCTTTTTATCGATGAATTGCCGGTCATTATATGTGATGGTTCTCTAGGGAAGCCCGAATCGACAAACTAACTGCCATATAAATTTCTGTACACATTGAGTGCTTATGATTGCTAACGTTTCAGCTTCGATCCATTTGATAAAGTAGTCTATTGCCACTAGGAGGAATTTTTTTTGCGCTCGCCCGATCGGGAGTGGTCCTACTATATCCATTCCCCACTATGCGAACGACCATGGCGAAATAGTACCACACAATTCCTCAAGAGAGATTCAGACATCATTGCCATGATCTTGATATGATATGCACTTCTTAACACTAGCCTCACAATCACGTTCCATGGTGGGTCAATAATACCCAGCTCGTAACGCTCGGGCTCTAAGAGTGCACTTACCAAAATGTAAACCACATATACCATGATGGAGTTCCCTTAAGTAGTAATCTGCTTCCTCCTCTGATAAGCACTTCAGTAGTGGGGTCGTGTATCCTCACCTGTATAAAGCTTCTCCTGTAGAGAAAAAACGAGCAATGCGTTTTGAATCGGTGATACTAACCTTTTCTCCATGTTCTTGCCTTTGCATTAGGTCACTGATTTCTTGTCGCCAATCAGCTTTGGATGCTGCTACATCAGTGGTAAAGACCTCAATGACAGGTTTGTCAAGTGCTACTCTAATAACTGAAGACAACTGCCCTCTCTCCCTGGAATGAGTCAATTTTGACAACAGATCCGCCCTAGAATTCTCTGCCCCTGGGACGTGCACAATGTTGATGTTGGAAAGCTCTTAGATTTGGTTAGTTACTCATAACATCTTTAATCATTATACTATTATTTTACTATATGTTGGACTATTGGCCCAATAACTTAAACGATGGCCCAAGTACGGTCCAATAAAAATCATTTGACTTGGTTGACTATTGTTGCTGCAGTTAATGGTTCGAACGGTCCTGAATGTTAACCGTTTGGTCTCTATTATATACCATACACATACAAACAAGGAAAACCTATTCTAAGTGAAATTGTACATGCTCACACAAGCTTCAATAATGTCTAATTGAAGATACATTAATATATTCCCCGGAAAGTACAATATATTATGAAAATGTACATCATTTACAAATATGTAAGAGGAAACTAGTACGTAAGAAATATGTGTGTGGTTATTGTACCAATGAAGTTAAAGACCATTTACAATCTCTAAAGTTCATGAAATTAACCTATACAACAACTTCAAATTAGTACATGAAAACCAAACAAGTAAGATAGCACCTATCATCTTGCAGTTGCTTCCAGTAAAATGATCATCTCACACTCACAGAATCATAGTGTCCTACTTCTTATTTTGAGTTTTCTGGTTATCTCCAAGATCCAAGGCAATGTTCATTATTATGATTTTGTTGTATGTTTCCAAATTCCATCACATAAAGTGTTTTGTAGTGATTAAATATCGTTCTTACCTTGTAAGAAGGGGATAATTTTTCTTATCAAATTGACATAGAATCTTTATAACATATAGATAGTCCTTTAGTTTTCTTATGCATCACACAACATTGTCATCTTCAATGTACTAACAAAAGTGATAACAGAAGATGTTCTAATTACTCAAACTCACACCTACTAAAGTGGTTTTTGTGTTTGGTTTTTGAAGTGAAGAAAAGGCGAAAAGTGATAAGGGTGTGATATTTTTTATTTGGGTGGTTTGTTGCAGCTGAAGGAAAAGAATTTCACAAAATTGTGCAGCACAAAATGCATACTGACAGTAAATAATAGTTTTCCAGGACCAACCATTCGTGTTCACAAAGGAGATACAACTTTTGTCACTGTCCATTTTGCCTCTCTTTTTTATCATTTTGCTTCCTTCTTTGTTCATGTTTGTGCACAAACCCAACCACATGCATTAGTTATAGGATAAATTTTCATTGACACAGCTAAATTATGTTCAGTAGATATGATATATAGTAAGCTCCTTGACCATGTTTTCAGGGATTCAATTCCTGATCATATGCATAAAAAATATTTTATAAGGACACCCAAATTATTTCTACAGTCAATAAATTAGTCTTTAGCACAAACCAAGAAAAAAAGTTGTTCCTCTCTTTTCTTTCCTCATATAGAGCATAAATGCTTTTGATTTTTTATATAATAATCAGTAACATAATAGATACATTATGGCTTCACTAAAATACTTTAAATAGGAGAAGGGAAGAAACTTTATAACAAACTACTTGTTATTATATTATTATTTCTTTTGAATAAAGAAGCTCTTTATATAAGTTTCTAACTACTAAAGAAATAATGGTTTACATTCAATTATAACTATGACCATTAAAAAATATATGGACATAAATAAATTTCTTAATATAGTTTCCTATATTTAAGTTTGCTATTTTCAACACGCCCCCTCAAACTTGAATATTCTTCATTTGGTAGCTTGATTCCAAGCATTGCTCTAAACTTTTCAAACAAATTTGCCATCAATGGTTTAGTCATAATGTCTGCAACTTGTTCTTCAGACTTGCAGAATTGGAGTTCAATTTCTTCTTGCTTGATCAACTCCCTAATGTAATGATAACGAATGTCTATATGTTTGCTCCGTCCGTGGAACACAGGATTCTTCTCTAATGCCATAGCGGATTTGTTATCACATTGAATAGTCGTCGGATCAACTTGAATATCTTTTAACTCTTTTAATATTCTACGTAGCCAAACTGCTTGACATGCTGCTGATGTTGCTGCAATATATTCTGCTTCTGCTGTTGATAGAGCCACCACTTGTTGCTTTTTAGAAGACCATGATATAACTCCATTTCCCAAATAGAATACATATCCTGAGGTGCTTTTACGAGTTTCAATATCACCTGTCCAATCACTATCTGTATAACCTACTAAATTGTAGTCATTTGAGTAAGTATAAAAGATTCCATAATCTCGAGTTCCATTGAGATAACGAAGAATTCTTTTAGCTGCTTGTAAGTGTGACTGATATGGTTTCTCCATGAAACGACTTATTAGTCCAACCCCATAAATAATATCAGGTCTAGTGGATGTCAAATACCGAAGACTACCCACTATACTTTTGAAGTAGGTTGGATCCACAAATTCTCCACTACCAACTTTCTTTATCTCCATGCGTTCTGCAACTAGAGTTCGAATTGGGGAAGTTTTATAAATCTTGAATTTTTTTAAGATATCAGTGATATATTTTCTTTGCAAAACAAAAATACGATCATTACTTTGTTGTACTTCAATGCCAAGAAAGTATGACATAAGTCCCATGTCTGTCATCTCAAATTGTTGTGTCATGGCCTTCTTGAATTGAACAAACATTTCCTCACTATTCCCAGTGAATATCAGGTCATCTACATACAAACACAAGATCAAAAGTTCATCCTTTGTCTTATGTTTGATATATAATGTATGTTCATGATCACATTTATGAAAACCATCATCCACTAGATATGTGTCAATACGAGAATACCAAGCACGTGGTGCTTGTTTTAACCCATACAAAGCCTTTTTAAGATGATAAACTTTCTTTTCATCTCCTTTCTTTATAAAGCCAAGTGGTTGCTCAACATATACTTCTTCTTGAAGTACACCATTCAGAAATGCTGACTTTACATCCATATGATAGATGTGCCATTTATTTTGAGCTACCAGGGATAAAATTATTCACACAGTATCCATTCTTGAAACTGGTGCAAATACCTCAAAATAATCAATTCCTGGCTTTTGCTTGTAACCCTTTACTACTAATCTTGCTTTATAACGATCCACCTTACCATCGGGTTTATACTTTGTCTTGTACACCCATTTAACTCCTATCGGCTTCTTTCCAATTGGTAGGGTAGTAAGTTCCCAAGTCTCATTTTTTTCTATTGAGTAGATCTCCTCTTTCATGGCTTGGATCCACTTTTCATCTGCTGCTACATCTTGAAATGAAACTGGATCACAATCTGCAAACATACAAAAGTTTGCTAGAGAATCTTCATTCAAATCATTGTCATCATCATAGTCTCTTCCTAACACATAATCTTGCAATCGTGCTGGTGGCACATGTCTTCTTTGTGGACGTCCTGATGGCCTTGAATCTTTTGCTTGTGGGTAAGTATAAACTGTTGATATTGGATTGCTAATTGAGAGAGAAGTTTCTAGAAACGTCTCATTTATTGGTGCTTCATTGATAATGACAGTATTATTATTATCATCATCCCACTGCCATTCTTCATCTTTAATAAAATGAACATCCCTACTAATGATCACTTTCTTTGTTTCTGGATTATATAATTTATAACCCTTTGTTACATCACTATATCCAATGAAAATACATTTCTCACTTTTATTGTCAAGCTTCTTCTTCTTTTCATCAGGTATATGGGCATATGCAATGCACCCAAATACACGTAAGTGAGACACATCTGGCTTATTTCCAGTCCATGCTTCTTGAGGTGTTCTTCCTTGGACACTTTTTGTCGGACACCTGTTCAGTATATAAACATCACATGCAACAACTTCTGCCCAATAAGGTTTTGGAAGATGCTTTGCTTTTATCATACTTCTAGCCATCTCAAAAATTGTTCTATTCTTTCTTTCAGCTATACCATTTTGTTGAGGTGTATAACTTGCAGTCAATTGACAATGAATTCCTTCTTTCTTGCAATAATCATTAAACTCATTCAATGTGAATTCTCCTCCTCTGTCTGATCTTAATGTTTTCAGGCATAATTCACTTTGTTTTTCAACAAGCGCCTTAATCTCTTTAAATTTGTTAAACGCTTCAGACTTTTCTTTCAAGAAATATACCCATATCTTTCTTCTATAATCATCAACAAAAAGTAAAAAATACCTTTTATTTCCAACTAACTCTACCTCAATTGGTCCACATATATCAGTGCGAATCAATTCTAAAGGTTTCTTTGCTCGCACAGACTTTCCAATTACAAACGAGTCTCTATGATGCTTTCCAAGAATACAACCTTCACATGGATTATCGGGAGCATTAATGAGTGGAAGGCCAGTCACCATTTGCTTCTGTACCAATAACTTCAAACCTCTGAAGTTCAAATGACCAAAGCGAAGATGCCATAACCAATTGTCATCCTTTACCGTAGCTTGAAAATTCATCAAAGATCTCGTTTGAAGTGACAAAGGAAACATGCGATTCTTTGTCATTTTTACCCTTGCGATGTTTTTATTGTCTTTGTTCATAATTTCACAAACTCCGTTATCTATACGAACTTTGTACCCTTTTTCTGAAAGTTGTCCCATGCTTAATAAATTCCAGAATAATCCTGGCACATAATATACATCTGCAATAGTAACATTAGTTCCATTTTTAGATTGGATACTAATATTACCTTTACCCATCACGCTAATTTTGGATTTGTTTCCAAAATTCCCTTCACCTTTCACTGATTCATCCAAGAAAGAGAAAAATTCCCTTTTTCCCGTCATATGGTTGCTACATCCTGTATCAAGATACCAAATATCATTGTTATCAACATCTGGACCTTGTGTACAGGCAAATACCATACTTTCTTCAGTTTCAACTACATTTGCATGTTCTCCATGTTCTCTTTGTAATTTAGTTCGACATTCGGATGCATAATGGCCTAACTACTTACATTTATAACAATCCACTTTGGACTTGTCATGTTTGAAATTTGATCTTCCACCAAAATAAATACTCTCTCCAATGTTATCCCTACGTGAGGAAAAATTACCTCTTCCTCGATTACGACCACGTCCACGACCTTTACCACCTTGGTATCCACCACGATTGGTGAAATTCACCCTGCTTTGCAAAGCTTGTTCAAAGTTAGGATTATTAGTTCGTTGCTTCATCCTTTGTTCATGTGAAGATAGCGAACCTAATAACCTTTCTAATGATAATGTGGATAGATCATGTCCTTCTTCAATAGTTGTCACAATATGATCGAATTTATGACTCAATGATCTTGTTATTTTTTCTACAACACGTTGGTCACTAATAATCTCTCCATTTCTTCTTAGTTGATTAACAATGGATTGAACACGGTCAAAGTAGGAAGAAATTGTTTCTTCCTCGACCATGCGCAAATTCTCAAAAGTGCCTCGAAGTGTTTGCAAACGAACTTGTCTGACTCTATCATCACCTTTGTAGGATTTCTGCAGAATATCCCATGCTGCATGTGATGTTTCTTCTAATGATATCTTTTGAAATACCGTCTTTTGTTCAACTGCTAAGAAAATAGAATACAATGCTTTCTGATCCTTTTTATGTGTTTCTATCAATGCATCCTTCTCCTCTCTACTAAGGGACTCAAATGTTGTTGAGTCTGTAACATCTGCAAAGCCTTTTTCCACCAAATCCCATAAATCGTGAGAGCGGAAATATACCTTCAACTGGATTGCCCAGGTATCATAATTTTCTCCAGTCAATTTTGGAAGTGGAACTTGAATGTTACTTGCCATGATGTAATCACAAATATTTGATCTGGCTCTGATACCAGATGTAGGAACAGGAATTTGCTAATTCCTAAATTCACTAAAATACTTAAAATAGGAGAAGGGAAGAAACTTTATAACAAACTACTTGTTATTATATTAGTATTTCTTTTGAATAAAGAAACTCTTTATATAAGTTTCTAACTACTAAAGAAATAATGGTTTACATTCAATTATAACTATGACCATTAAAAAATATACGGACGTAAATAAATTTCTTAATATAGTTTCCTATATTTAAGTTTGCTATTTTCATTACACTGTACATGGTGCCATTGTCATTTTACCAGCAAATGGAACATATTCTTTCCTGAACCTTGTGGACAAAACATTCTTATCATTGGTTGTTAACTGTCCAATGTAAATTCCATTCAAACCCTGTATTTATTCAAGCACACACACACAACCTCTTGATTATGCTTGTTGGTACAGAGCATTCTTTCAGGTGAGTGGTACAAGGGAGATGTGATGCAAATTGCAAATGCGGCCAGGGCAACTGGTGGAGAGCCCAATGCATCGGATGCTTACACAATCAATGGCCAACCGGGTGACTTCTATAATTGCTCAGAAGGTATATTAATGTCTTGAAAATCTATCCTAAAAGCTTAAGCTATTAACTGTAGATACATTAATGATCTTTCAATATCCCTAATACTTTCCCTTACACAAAATCCCATTTTGGACTTGAAACATAGAGAATGCACAAACCCACATGGAAAAAAGGTTGTTGGAAACATTAGTTAGAAGAAGAAGATTGTATTGTTAAAAGGGGTCCATGGTAAACAGTATCCCTGACAATTTTGATTTTTAACCAAGTCTAATGCCACTGCATGATTCATGTAACTTCAACTAGGTAGTGAGATGAGACTTTTATGCTCTGACAAAATTTTGACATATTACTAACACAATGTTAATAAGAATAGATACAATAATTTTTTGAATACCCATAGATTCGTGTCCCCATGTCTTACATTTTGAAAACTATAAGTGTCGCAGTGTTTGTATCCATGTTAGTGTCATGTCCAGTATCAGTATCTGTGCTACATATCTTAGAGTGTCTGTGCTACATATCTTAGAGATGCACCTGTCTTATAGATAGTAAAACTGCAAGTAATTATTGTCTTTGGTATCATGTTTCACCACTTTGTTCATCAACATTGCTTTGTTTTGCAGAGAACACTCCTCGCATTTTAGTTGATCATGGAAAGACATATCTTTTCCGCAAATGCAGCAATGAACGAAGAGATGTTCTTTGGGGGTTGCTAATCACAGCCTTATACTTGTAGGCATTGATGGTTCTTACACAAAGCCCTTAAACACCAGTTTCATCATGATAACCCCAGGACAAACAATGGATGTGTTGGCTCAGCAAACCAGCCAAAGGGTCTCTATTACATTGCTGCTAGTCCTTTCTATGATGGCGTTGATATGTATGACAATTCCCCAACAACAGCTATTCTTGAGTACAGTGAGAATTTTAAACCATCACCATCATCCATCCCCATGCCTGTGCTTCCTGCAGTGAATGATTCAGGAACAGTATTCAATTTTACGAAGAGTTTGAGGGGTTCGGCAAGCCAAGGTCACCCTGCTAATGTGCCAATAAATGCGACAAGAAGAATTTATATGACAGTATCCATGAATGAACTACGTTGTCAAAACCCAAACGGAAGTTGTTTAGGACCAAATGGAAAAAGATTAGGTTCAAGCTTAAACAATATAAGTTTTCAGATCCCACAGATTGATATTCTTCGGACATGAATTGCTCTTTAATATTATAACTAACATTTATAAATTATATGCATTGGTAGGAACATATCAGGAGTTTTCAGTGAAGACTTTCCGGATCAACCACCTTTCTTTTACAACTTCACAGGAGATACAGGAAGCAACACATCGATCCCAAGAACAGGAATAAGGGTGCTAATGTTTGACTATAATGAGGTTGTTGAACTTGTGTGGCAGGGAACTAGTGTTCTCACTGCAGAGAATCATGCCATGCACCTTCATGGTTTTAGCTTCTTTGTTGTGGGTGTGGGAACAAGAAATTTCAACAACGTGTCAGACCCAAAATCTTACAATTTAATTGATCCACCAGAAGTTAATACCATTGGTCTTCCTAAGAATGGATGGCTTGCAATGAGATGTGTTGCTAATAATCCTGGTAATTTTTTCTCACATGCTACAAATACTTACAGATAGTGAAATTAGCATTTAGTTTGAAACAACAGTATATGAAATAACACTCAATTAATTTGCTTTTGCAGGTGTTTGGTACATGCACTGTCATCTTGAGAGGCACACTAGCTGGGGTATGGATACTGTGCTCATAGTAGACGGAGGTACCATGCAAACTAGTATGGTTCCACCTCCTGAATACATGCCACCTTGTTCTTAATGAAAAGGATGTAAATCTCAAATCACCGTATGAATTTATTGAATGAGGGTGGATTACAGACCAGAGAAACATATATACCATGATGTTTAACTTTAAGCTCATTTAAAGTAAAGTCAAACTTTGTAGAAATGTTTCTGTCAATGATGTTTTTTCTCTTTTCCATTTGCTAGCATGTCTTGTGAACATTTATAATTGGGAAACTTTGTTAACCCAATTAATGGTTTGTTCTTTATTTTTAATTTATCTACTTAGTATCACATCATATATAAAACCTTACAAAACCATCACAGTCAAGTAAAGTCAACTCTAGTTACCAGATTGTAATTTTGTACTCTATTGAAATAATACATACCCAGTCCAGTGCATTTAATGATCCTTTCTTTAACTTAGAGGTATTGATTTATTGACAACTTTGATGACATGTGAGATGCTTTATGTAGACATGTTGCAAACTGTTGAATTATTAGTCCAAGAAGAGAAAAATACATTCTTATTATGATGGAGGAAATCATCTTACACAAATGACAAAGAACTGCATGCTAAAATAACGGATGTTCTAATAGACATACAAAGTCAGAATTCAGAAGCTAACAATTTTTACCACGAACTTAAATTTACAGCCTTGTCAAGTTGATTATTCTACGCAGAATCAGCATAGCATACTTTGGCAGTGGCACAAAACTTCTATGAGCACTTCTTTTCCCATTAATTTAATGCAGCACGGCGATGAACCAATTCATTCACAAATTCTGCAGTATTTTTATCTGAATTTCCTCCCTCATCAACACTACTCTTGGCCAGATTCTTCCACTTGATGGAATATTTCTTTATTTCATTTCCTTTTTCAGTCTCCAATATTTCCTTTATGCAATGTGTGATAGTTTCTTTTCTAACTATATCTTTCTCATCAGCAACAGCTTTGACTCCAATTTTCCACACATCTTTAATAAGTTTTGCATTTGTGATCTGATCAGTCCACAGTGGCATTGCAATCACTGGAACCCCTAAGCTCAAAGCTTCCAATGTGGAGTTCCAACCACAGTGTGTGATAAAACACCCCAAAGCCTCATGTGTCAAGACTTGCAGTTGGGGACACCAACTGACTATTAAACCTTTCTCTAATGTGTCAAGAAACCCCTTTGGAAGCAGTCCTTGCTCAGAGTCCCTAATCACCCATATGAAATAACTTCCACTGTCTCTTAAACCACAAGCTAGTTCCTCAGCTTGCTCCACATTCGGCCCTGCTAAGCTCCCAAAAGAAACATACACAACTGACCCTTTTGGTTTATCATCAAGCCATTTGATGCAAGCTTCTGACTTTGGAAGATACATTTCAATACCATAGTTCTTGTCATCTTGGAGTCTTTTGTCCAAGTACATAGATGGCAAGGTTGGTCCTATTGTCTTTAATGGCCAAATCTTCAACAGCCAATCCACAACCTAAAATGAATTTCATTTCAAAATCTAATCATCAATAACCAACTCAAAAACTATGTTTTAGATCTCTCAATTTTGATCAAAATTAGCCTTACTTCATATGCTTCTAAATGTAAATATATTGGCCCTCATCATTTGGTAGAGTTTGTCTCTCCTTCCAAAACTTAAAGATCTTAAGAAGAGAAACAAAATCTACGAAATATAAAGAACATAGAGACCAAAATCATTGTTTTTAAAGTAGATTCTAGAACCAATTTTGATAAAAACTTAGAGAAACTTAAATAACATTTACCCAAATAACTACTGCTGTCTATCAGTCATTTCATCAAACAAGAACAGATAAAATAAATGAACAGAATTTTCAGCTAGTGAACTCACTTACCCCTTGCTCCAGTTCATAAAATGTGTTTGCAAGAACCCAATCTGCTTTGTCTATATTGGAATGTTGGTTCAGACCTACATAAAAATAGCCTGGATAGGTTCCATATCTGTTCAAGAATGATGGCAAGTCCTCAGCGTCAAGTTTTGGCAACCCTGGCAAGAAATAATCAGTCTGTGTAAGAGGCAGTTCCAGCAACTTGTTATAAGTATGCAAGTATATGGTGTTCGTTGTGCAACTCTGAGTGTGGAAAGCAGCAGCAAGTAGCCCAAAGTTCTTTGCAACATCAAGAGCCCAAGGCATGAAACCATCATAGATTACACAGTCTGGAGGGTGGCTTGATCCTGCAAGCTTCTGAAGAAGCTCAGCGAGAGTTTGTGCTCCAACCCTGCAGAAGGTTTCAAGATAAACCTCAAGGCTCTCTGCTGCTGCACGGCCTCCTTCATCATAGCCATCTGATATGCTCTCAACTTCTATAGAAGTGAAGTTTTTTCTGCTAACGAGCTTCCAGTTCGACACAACAGTTACCAGTGTGACCTTCACTCCTCTCTGAATCAAACGTTTTGAAAACTCGAGCATAGGATTTATGTGTCCTTGTGCAGGATAAGGTAGAACAAGACAGTGAGCCACATAGTTTATCCTCTCCTCCATTTCTTGCTCCGAGGTTTGTGTTTTCCTTCACCACACTATTGTGTCAATTGCTGTCTGCTTCAAATACTTAAATTCAGTGAGAAAGGGACAATATATGATTTAAAAAATGCTGCAATCAATGTAATTACAATTCAGTGCAAACGGTTAGTTTCGGTCAACGTAATGAACAATATTCAAATGCACAATAATAGAAAAATCTAGATTAGAGTTATAAGATTAGATTAATTAGTTTGTGATAGGATATAGGGTGAAAGGATATAATGGGTAATGGATTTAGGATAGAAGGCAGAGGAATTGTATAAATAGGAATATGTTATGTTGTCACGAGGGCAATTTTGAATATTGATTGTACAGATAAGCACTTTTGGGTCCTGTGAGGGAGGTTATGCTCCCAACTATTCTTTGTAAAGAGAATTTTATTGCTGTGAATAATAGAAACTCATTCTTTCATTACTTTATATGCTTACTATGAGTGTTCATAGTTAGGTTTCATACTCGGAAACTTAACAAATTAGTCTGACCTGTCGAATCCAATTTGGGGTGAGAAAGGTGAGATGGAAGGGAGAAATGATGGGAGATTAAACGTGGTAGAGGGGAAATTGGAACTAGTAAAAATCACAGTGGACGGGATGAAGGCAAATATGGTCGCACTACGTTAAGATACTGCTGCAATGCGCCAAGACTTGCAAGAAGTCCTGAGGATTTTGGGGGTACGAAACCGCAACAATAAGGGACACTCGGACGGCAGCCAAGCGTCCGTAAATGAGAACCAAAGGAGGCAAGATGAAGAGGTCGGAGGGAGAGCGGCCGAATGCCAAGAAGGGCAGCTAAACTGGAGAAAAGACTCTAACAAATAATGAAATCAAGCATATGAATGAAGAACAATTCGATATATGAGAGTTTCAAAGGATAACATCGTTTTCCCCAACAACAATAGGGTTTAGTTCACCATTGTCATGGTGAAACTAAATGAAAAGAATGAAGATAATGAAAAGATAACCCTAGAATTGCAGGATGGAGCTTTCGCATCCAAAATCCACCTCCAAGGGTGAGAAAGGGTGTTTCTGCGTCTTCTTCTGCCAAAAGATACCCTCTAAGGGTTGTACTGATCTATTTATAAATTGTGAAAAATTATAGAAAACAGGCCCAAGCCCAAGTACAGTGCTCAGCGCTGGTTCCACCGCTCAGCGGTAGGTGCGACACTCAAGTGGGACGCTTAGCATTCACGCCCAGGCGTCTGGCAGTGACTTCACTAGAGAGGCCAGCGCTCAGCGCTGATTCTGGTGCTCAACGGTAGACGCAACTCCATCTTCTCCCCTCAGCGTCAGCGCTTAACCGTTTGACAGAGTCTTTAATCAGCAAAGCTGGCGCTCAATGCTGAACTGACGTTGAGCGGTGGCTGTGATTCTTCATTTGCACCTTTTTTCATCCTTTCTTGAGTCCAACTCCTTCCTACTTGAATATCCTTCATTCAATTCTCGTTAAGTCCTGTCAAAACAAGGAAAACCAAGCATAATACCCATAAAACCACCTTCGACTCTCTTATAACCTAACTAAGACAAAATGCATGAATTCAAGAAAGTTTCTAAGTCATAAAGGGTGTGTTTTGTATCAAAATCAAGTATGAAAATAACAATTTTTTAACCGTTATCAAACATACAGAATCAGCCATGAAACAAAGATTTGATTCTTCCTCCAAACTTTGATCATCCTCACTGGTTGACTCCGCGTCAGTATTCTCCCAGGCAATGTAAGCTTTTCTTTGCTTGCCTCTCCTCCTATCTTGAGTGTATCTAACATCAGCCTTTTGCTTGCTCTTCAAGTATGGATAATCTGGCTTGATGTGTCCTTCTTTCCCACACTCATAACACATGACAGTGGGGGTCTTTGCATTCCTTTTGAGTTTCCTGCAAAGTCAGTTGCAACATTTCTATTCTTCATAAACTTAGTAAATTTCTTTACCATCTTGTTCATGACTTCCTTTTCTGAAATGTCAGCGTCTGAATCTGCATCTGATTTAATCCTTTTGGAGGTCTTCTTCCTAATAGCTTTAAGGGCAATAGACTGCTTCTGCTCATTTTTTCTTCCTCCATCAATCTCCCTAGCTCTAGCTCGTGTTCCTTGAGCTTACCAAACAGTGTAGCCATATTCATGTTAGTTAAATCTCTAGATATGGATGTTACCTTTGGCTGCCAACTCCTATTCAGGCTCTTTAGAATCTTAATATTGATCTCCTCATTCTCAAATACTTTTCCAAGAGCTCTCAGATGATTTACAATATGTGTGAACCTCTTCTGCACATCATATACTGTCTCTCATGCTTTCATCCGGAACATTTCATATTCCTGCACCAAGGAATTTTTTCTTGCTTTTTTTACCTCATTTGTGCCTTCATGTGTAACTTCAAGTACTTCCCACATCTCTTTGGCACTCTTTCAAGTAGACACCCTGAAAAACTCGTCAATTGTGAGAGCAAAGGATATAGCCTTAATATCATACTATGCTCTTTTATTTTCCTCTTGACTCCACTCAGAAAAAAATTTTAAAACGGGTTTTCCATCAATTAACTTAGTGGGTTCAAATGGACAATTAAAAACAACATTCCATACTCCTTTGTCTACTGACTCAAGAAAGATCCTCATTCTAATTTTCCAAAGAGGGTAATTTTCACTCGCAAACAGGGTGGTCTGTTTGTGGATGCACCTTCACCAAAAGTTTGAGAAACAAAAGTCATCATGATCACTTAATCGATTTCACAGAAATGATAATCAATTATTTTTCAAATAATTTTTGATAAACAAGCTCTGGTGCCAATAATTAGAAATAAAAGGGCTTGTTTCTTCACACGAAGAAGGGGGGGAGGTTGAATTGATGTTTAATAAAAATGTATATTTTTAAAATCTTTTTGAGAAATTAGAAAGTTCTTTGAATCTTTCTTGCACGGTAAGCAATGTAAGTATGCAATCAAAATGTAAAGAGATAAGGAGAGAAAAGTAAACACAGTTTTTATACTAGTTCGACCTTAGTGCCTACATCCAATCACTCTCCCAATCAACCTTTGATTGGAGAGTAATTCACTATAATGATCATAGTATTACAACGAAGGCTTTATAGAGCACACTCTAATGTAAACACCTCTCAAATTCTCAATCAAATACAGAAACAAAATACACATGCCAACACAGCACCCTACGGTCTTGTTGCAGAAACCCTTTGAGAATCCCCTCTCAAAGTCAAGAGCACACCACTCTTCTTCCTACGCCGCACATCCAGGGAAACAACAAGACAAAGATTGCAAATCTTCCTTTGATCAAAACAAGTTGCACCTTCAGTCGTGCTAATGATACCAGCCAATGTAATCCACAAGATGCCTTACAAGAATTCCCCAAGATTCTTCAAATTCTTCGCGTTCTTGATTCTTGTAAACTTTCCAATATCAAAAGAATCAAGTATGAAAATGTTAGAATGATCAAATGTCATAGAAATACAAACAATGCGTCAATTTATAGTTACTGTCATATCTGACCCAAAGTAATCGATTAGGTTAGTAGTGTAATCGGTTACATAAAATTGTTGTAACAGTATTACAACTAACTTAGCTCATTAATTGAATGTTCAATTAATGTAATCGATTAACATTAAATGTTAGTCAAACATATTTAAAAAAATGACCGTTATAGTAGTTATGACTAGCATCCAATCAATTTTCAAAACATAACAGACTTAATTAAATACACAAAAAGGGTAATCGATTAAGTTTATCACTTACTAGTGCAGAAAGGGCTTTAGACGTCTGTTATTTTGGGCTTTTAACGTCAGATCCTTACCTGACGTTTTTATGGGTGACGTCTTTATAGACGTCGGTTAGTGCCATGACTGACGTCTATAGACGTCAGACATGGCATTAACCGATGTCTAAGGGCACTATAAAGACATCAAACATTGCACTAACCGACTTCTAAGGCACAATAGACATCAGATATGGCTTTAACCGATGTCTACTCAGTTTACGTTGTGTTTTAGTGCAGTTTTGCTTGTGTCTTTGGGTAGCGTAGTAACACCTCCTCCCTTTGCTAGCTTCTTCGTAAGAAAAAATTGTGTCTTTTTGATCTCTTATGGCATTTCAACCCAAAACCGAACTTGGGTCGTTGCCTAGTTGCATTCCAACCACCAAAGAAAAAGAATACGATGACATGAAAACTAGGCAAGGACTAAGGTTCAACTTTCGGTTGAAATGTCATAAGAGATCCAAAAGACGTAAGCTTTTCTTACGAGGAAGCTAGCAAAGGGAGAAGGTGCACTACGCTACCCAAAGACACAAGAAAAACTGCACCAAAACACAACAAAAACTAATTTTAATCGGTTCAAACGAAAGATAATATATCAAATATTACTTTAATCAGAGTAAAAGTAAGTGTAAATGGTTCAAAAGAGATCAAACGCACCTGGAAATGCAATGTCGCGGAGAGAAAAGGCGAAGGAAGACGATGAAGTGTGCGTAACTACTGGTTCGCAATGTCTTATTTAATAGGAAATTAGACGTCGGTTTCCCTAGCGATCAACCTCTATTCTCGAATATACGTCGGGGATTTCACTAATGTGACGTCCACTCAATTTAAAAATTAATATTCGTGGTATATATAGACGTCGGGTGTAGGGAGATCCGACGTCTATAATCACATATAACCGTCGGGGAGGCGAGATCTGACGTCTAGATGGCGGAAAGAAATAACTTTTTATTGATATTGTTGACAACACAATATCTATATCACTCTGGTTTTTGATGATGACAACACATTTTTAATAAGACATGTATTGTAATGTGTTACATGTTCCAATCTTTAATATTGAATGTTATCTTGATGAACATGTTTTTGTGAAATCTGATATATGAATGCATATTCACTATTCTGATATATGTGACATATGTTGTGATAGCATTACATATGTTTTGGAAAAGGAAAACCACATGCACTTTAATGAACTTACATTGTGTGGCATAACTGCAACCTGTAACTCGACTTCATTATGGGGGAAGTCGAATTAAGCTAGTGACTATGCACAAATTTTCAAATACAGTGCTATGTGAGATTTGCATTGAAAAGATTTCAAAATGATTTGTTGTGTCGAAGTCGACTGTGTGCGCCACGCATTCGACTGTATTAGTTGTTTCATTTGGAATTTTGTTGTGGTCATGAACAATAACGACTATATTTTTAAAAGTTAGTTGAGCATTGAATGAAAGTCAATTGTAATGAATGTGGAATTAATTTGTTTGACTAGACTGCTACTAATTTGACTTATCTGTTATAACTATCAGGGATAGTCGATTGTATTAGTAGCTTATTCGACTACAGGAGCGTCTGATTTATAGATTTCTATAAATAGACGAGACTTGAGTTGTTTTAGAGAACTTTTGGAAATCTAACATTTTCATGTTTTGTTTCAGATTGTTTCTCTCTGATTTAAAGCTCCAAGAACTCATAAAGAAGACGATTGTGATGTTTCATTGAAGAGTTTCTGAAGGAGATTGATACTGCGCTTACTGCTTGATCATAATCTGCATAATTGAGGTGTTCTCTAGTTGATCAAGATTCGTGTTTGCATTTTGTGGTGATTGTTGTTGTACCTATTGTGACTACAAGGGTTGGACTCGTGGAGTTTGGTACACTTTGAGGATTGTTTAAAGTGGGTTGCAGATTACAGGAGAGGGGATATCTTGTTGCAAGTCTTGTTGTATGGTTTGCCTATATTTTGGTTAGAGGGTTAGAGAGGTGTTTTATATTTTTGACGTGGAGGTCTCTATGAAAGCCTTGTTGTAAAAACCTTGACCATTATAGTGCATTTGCTTCTTGGTATTTGAAGGACACTGGATGTAGGCATTGAGGCCGAACCAGTATAAAAACCTGCGTTTGAATTCTCTATCCCTACTCTTTTACATTCAGTCGACTTTACATTTCACGTAGTCAACTTTGATTTTCGCTGCACTTAAATTTCTATTACTTACGATTTAAGAAAGTATGTAAAGTTTTGTGCTTTGTGTAAAAGATTGCGAAAAGACTCTGATTTTGAAAACTCACCAATTCACCCCCCTCTTTGTGTTAAAACGAAGCCTACCTGTTTTCCAACAATTGGCACAAGAGCTGGTTTTCATAAGATATTTGAAAAACTAGTCGACTCTGTTTTTCTGTGAATCGACTATAGACCTGGGGATGGCTTCCAGTTTTCAAACTTTTGGTGAAGGTGCATCTACAAACAGACCACCTCTATTTGCTAGTGAAATTTATCCTTTTTGGAAAATTAGAATGCAAATCTTTCTTGAATCCGTGGATAGAGGAATTTGGGATGCAACTTTAAATGGCTCTTTTGACCCTACTAAATCTGTAGATGGAAAACTTTTGTAAAACATTTTACTGAATGGTCAACTAAAGAGAATAGAAAAGCACAATATGATGTTAAAGCTAGAAATATTATTGCCTCTGCACTAACTGTTGATGAATTTTTCAGGATATCTCAATGCAAATCTGCAAAGGAAATGTGGGATGTCTTGGAAGTCACACATGAAGGAATTGATGAAGTCAAGAGATCAAGGAAGAATTCTCTGATTCAAGAGTATGAAATTTTCTGGATGAAGGCTGGAGAGACAATTTATGATGTCCAGAAAAGATTCACACACATTGTTAATCACCTTATGGCTCTTGGCAAAGCGCTTGATAAAGAGGAGATCAACATCAAAATTCTGAAAAGTCTTAACAAAAACTGGCAACCAAAAGTCACCGCAATCTCATAATCCAAAGACCTTAAAAGCATGAACATGGGTACCTTGTTTGGCAAGTTAAGAGAATATGAATTGGAACTTGGAAGGCTGAAGGATGAAGAAGAGATTGAAGAAAAGAAGTCCATTGCTCTGAAAGCAACAAGCAAGAAATCCTCAAAGTCAGAGGATGACTCAGATGCAGAGATGGACGACAAAGAAATGATGACCATGATGATAAGGAAGCTTAGTCGACTTATGCAAAATAATAGTCAACTTACTAACCATTCAGGTCAAAGCAAAGCAAAGAAAGGCTTAAGATCAAATGTTGTCCAATGCTATGAATGCAATAAAGAAGGACATATCAAGCCAGAATGTCCAGAATTAAAGCCAAAACAGAAAGCAAATAGAAGGTTTCCTCAAGATAAAGGAAGAAAACAAAAAGGAGCCTATATTGCTTGGGAGAATAGTGACTCAGACTCTTTAAGTGATGAAGATCGTGATCAAGAAGAGGAGTCTAACATATGTTATATGGCTGGAGCAACATGGGAGGATTATGACAGCGATGCAGACATTTCAAATGAACCAATTGAAGTCAAATACGATCTGCTGATTGATGCATTCAAAGAAATCCATGTTGAAGTTATGCGACTGCAATACAAGGTTAATCGACTTAACTTTGAGAGAAGAGATTACGAGCATAGAATTATTAATCTTGTGGCTGGTAATGAGAAATTGCAAAAGGATTTAGATGAAGCTCTATTATCTACTAAAGAATTTAAAATTGAGACTGTTACAGTAGAAAAAGATTGTGAAAAATGTCCTACTCATATTGAACAAATAAATTACTTGACTAGCACGCTAGCCAAATTCACTCAAGGTAGAGACAATTTAAACCCTGTATTAAAGTCTTCTGGTAGAGCTACTTACAGACAAGGAATAGGCTATAAAGCTCAAACTAATAGAACCAATGCAAAGAAGTTTATTGATTTAAGCAAGCCTGTCAAGCATGCATGTTTTTATTGCAATTGTGTTGGTCACACTGTTAGAAACTGTTATTATAGAATTGTTGGTGTTCCTAAAGGATTGTATGTATGGAAACCAAAGGAACAACTAACTAGAACTGACAATCAAGGACCCAAGTTCAAATGGGTACCTGCAACAAAAATTTGAGTTGTTTTGCAGGATAACAATCAGATGGAAGGATGAGTAGTGAGAGCTCAAGGATGAACTACATTGGCTATATCAATCATCTTGAGTGTCTACAACGGGTAACAAGTATTACATCACTGCATCATGCATTAATTGATTGATTACTTGATGTCTGATTGTATGTGTGATTTTCTGTATGGTTGAATGATTAAATTTGTTCTAAAAAACATTTCACGACTCTTAGTCGACTTTATTATAAATCTATTCAACTATATGTTTTATGGTGTACAACTCTGTTTTTGGAAACTCTGTTCAAAACTAGAGTCAACTTTTATTTTATTCGAATCGACTTAAAACCTTTGTTTTGAGGTTTATAAATTTTTTGAATTTTTAAATGTGTCTTTTTGAGAATTGGTCGTCCTTGACTTTGTGAAAATGTTTTAAACCTCGTTCTTTGCTACTACGTGGACTACTTCTCTGTTAATCCTTAGGATGAGAAAGAAGGTTTCCAATAGTTATTTCTAAATGGCATCTTCCAACCGGAATCCTGATAATAGCAAAGGAAAGCAAATTGTTGAGACAAGGAATCCTGATTCTTGTAGTTGGATCAGTGATGAGGAGATAAGAGATAGGTTTTTAATCAACCCAGCTAAAGCCATGGCTCATCCTTATTATCTCAAGTTTAGAAAATTCGAAAGAGAGGGCTTTAGGTTTCCTAGCCTGCTAGAAGTGCAACGACTGTCAAGCCTCGTCCTCATGAAAGGAGTTTGGTATCACAACTTGGTGGAAGTATTCTACCATAATCTAAAGTTTGTAGACGGTAGCATGAAGTCCAGATTAAAAGGTGTAGATATTGAGATAGATGATTTCATTTGGTTATTGTTCACTGGACTTGAGGCGAAAGGGGCATATTCACACCTGCCCAACTCTGAATTTAATGTGAACCTGAAGAAAAATGATCTGTACTCAAGATGGAGGAGATTTCTTAAAGATGTGTTAATAAAAGTGACAAAATTGACTACCAATATGTTACCCTACAACAAGAAGAAAGCAGCTCACCAGAGGAATACACTACAGAAACCTCTGACTCATATTAAGGGTTATCAAAATAAAAGTCATGTGCTTACAACACTGTGTCTCGAGTCTTGTTGGCTATCTGTCTTATATTTATGTCTTTGTTCTAGTTTTTAGTTTCGTTTCTATAATGGCCTAGAATGCCATTTTGTTTCATTTTATTTTCGTCTTGTTCTGGTCTTCTCATTGTAATATCTTTGAACAAGTAATGTATATCAGTATTTTGATTCTAATTCAATTGCTTTAATCTGATTGATTATATATGCTTTGATTGGATGATTGAATCGACTTAGTACTGAGTGAAGTTGACTATGCATGTTTAAACTATTACATTACTCTGCATATTCACTTCTTATTGGATTATTTTTCTTGTATAACTAAATTGCCAGATCTGCAAGAGATCTCTGAAAGGTTTTGCAGGAAACATTGCTTGGAAATCACTGCTGGAATCATAGCTCACTGAGAAGCAATGGAATCGACTGTGATAATAATTCAATCGACTTGATCTGAATAGGATTATAAATTCCATCACTGGAATTTGGTTATTGTGTTGATTAATTATCTTATTCTGTTTATCTTCAATATATCTATGATTCTAATTGTGTGATTCAAATATGAGAATATATTGTGAGATTGTTGATGATTGTATCTATGCATGATGAATTTGCTTGAAATCATATACATGATACAATTTTGTTTTATACTGGATGAATGTTCTGATTGTTACTGTACTGTATTGTGCATCTGAACTTGATTGAGAAAAATATGCATAATGACAAGGGGAGCACTACACACTTACACATATCTTTTCACATGCCTATACTTCAGGGGGAGTTATCTTTTTCATGTGAATATATATGATAGGGGGAGCATCACTGCATGTTTTCAAACTGCTTATATTTCTTATTGATGCATCTCTGTTTGGTTTATCATCATATCATATCTAGAAGCATACCTTTTTTGTTAATAAACAAAGGGGGAGAAGTATTGCGAAATGCTATCTGAGTATTGTGAAATGTTATCTGAGTATTGTGAAATGCTATCTGCTTGATATATTGTTGATTGGTTGTGTTTCATTCATAGTATTTGAACTGAAATTTTCTTGTTATATCATGTGCTTACTCTGAATTTGGTTTGTTCTTGTGCAAACATGGTTGTTTATTAATCATGGTTGTGCATCATCAAAAAAGGGGAGATTGTTGAGATTGTTGACAACACAATATCTTTATCACTCTGGTTTTTGATGATGACAACCCATTTTTAATAACACATGTATTGTAATGTGTTACATGTTCCAATCTTTAATATTGAATGTTATCTTGATGAACATGTTTTTGTGAAATCTGATATATGAATTCATATTCACTATTCTGATATATGTGACATCTGTTGTGATTGCATTACATATGTTTTTGAAAAGGAAAACCACATGCACTTTTATGAACTTACATTGTGTGGCATAACTGCAAGCTGTAAGTCGACTTCATTTTGGGGGAAATCGAATTAAGCTCGTGACTATGCAAAAATTTTCAAATACAGTGCTATGTGAGATTTTGCATTGAAAAGAATTTCAAAATGATCTGTTGTGTCGAAGTCGACTGCGTGCGCCACGCATTCGACTATATTAGTTGTTTGATTTGAAATTTTGTTGTGCTCATGAATAGTAACGACTATATTTTTAAAAGTTAGTTGAGCATTGACTGAAGGTCAACTGTAATGAATGTGGAATTAATTTGTTTGAATGGACTGCTACTAATTTGACTCATCTGTTATAACTGTCAGGGATAGTCGACTGTATTAGTAGTGTATTCGACTACAGGAGGGTCTGATTTATAGAAATCTATAAATAGACGAGACCTGAGTTGTTTCAGTGAACTTTTGGAAATGTAACGTTTTCATATTTTGTTCCATATTTTTTCTCTGTGATTTAGAGCTCCAAGAACTCATAAAAAAGATGGTTGTGATCTTTCTTTCAAGACTTTTTGAACGAGATTGATACTACGCTTACTACTTGATCAAAATCTACACAATTGAGGTGTTCTCTGGTTGATCAAGATTTTGTGTTTGCATTCCGTGGTGATTGCTGTTGTACCTGTTGTGACTACAGGGGTTGGACTCGTGGAGTCGGGTACACTTTGAGGATTGAGTGAAACACTTAGCCTCGTAAGGATCTCTGAAATTCATGATTACATCTATGCTTAGTTGACTAATCATTCATGAGAATAGCATCTGTTGAAGATTATATGATTATGTGAACATTATGTGAGTTGGAATGAATTGAAGCATGTATACATCTTGATAAGATTCCATTGAAAAGCTGAATTGAGTAATTACTTGTTGTGAAAGAATGAGTTTGGAATGTGTTGAACCATTTTGATGATAGGTGGAAGGCTAAGTTTTGTTTTGTTTGCTTGAGGACGAGCAAAGTTTTAAGTTTGGGGTTGTGATAACGGTTTAAAAACAGTTATTTTTATACTTGAAATTGATATCAAAACACACCCTTTATGACTTAGAATGAGCTTAAAATCATGCAAAACAGTTTAGTTAGGCTACAAGAGAGTCAAATGTGGTTTTAGATATATTATGCTTGGTTTTACATTGTTTTGACAGGATTTAATGAGAATTGGATGATGGAAAGTGAAAAAGGAAGAAATTGAACTCAAGAAGAGATGAAGAAGGTGCAAAAGAAGAATCGTAGTTACCGCTCAGCGCCAATTCCAACTCTGAGCACCAGCCTTAGAGGAGAAGCCACTGCCTGACGCTTAAGCGCCAATCCTGAGGGGAAAATGAAGTATCGAATGAATTGGTGATGATTCCTGCGTTAATTCACCTGGTGCAGAGTAACCAATTTCATAGACTGTCGAATGAGAATCCATACGATCATCTCACAACGTTCAACGAGATATGTAACACAGTGAAGATGAATGGAGTATCAGATGACAGGATAAAAGTCAACTTGTTTCCTTTCTACTGGGAGGCAATGCTAAGTTATGGCTGAATTCTTTCCCAGAAGGAAGCTTTACTACGTGAGAGACTGTAGCGTACAAATTCTTGAGTAAATACTTTCCACAGTCAAAAGTCAACTAAGGAAAGTTGGAGATTTCTTCCTTCAGACAGGGTATGGAGGAAACTCTGGGGCAGGCATGGGAAAGATTCAAAGGATTAAAGAGAAAGACGCTTGTACATGGGTTTGATAAGACAACTTTGGTTCTTGCATTCCTTGGAGGCCTTAATACATAGTCTAAAATGATGTTAGACGCTTCAGCTGGAGGCGATATTAAAAGAAAGACTGAGGACGAAGCCTATGATCTGATTGAAAGCATGGTTGTAAATGAGTAGGAGACTCATAGTGAAAGGGGCACAACAGTTTAAAAGAGGGGAGTTCTCCATCTGCCTGCTGAAGATGCAATACTAGCTTATAATAAACTCCTTACTCAACAATTGGAAAATTTATCAAAGATTATTGCTCAACTTCCGAAGGAGATAAGGAATGTTTCATTAGCACAAAAACTCTGTGATTCTTGTGGTGGTGACCATATTAATGGTCAATGTGTCGTCCCTAATGAGGCACAAGAAGAAGCTAACTATATTGGCAACCAGTTCCAGTACCGTCAGGGTAACTCTAACCAAGGTAACTATAACCAAGGTTGGAAGAATCACCCTAGTATTGGTCAAAGCAAGAGTAATTCGTCTGGACAGAATGGAGGCCTCTTCAACAAACCACAACAACCTCCCTTATGGCAACAGGTGGCTAGTTTGACTGACCATGTCAAAAGCATGGATGAGAAATTTGATAAATTCTTCAAAGTGTATGGTTCTCATTATACGAGTCATGAAGCTAACTTTAGGACTTTGGAGATGCAAATTGGGCAGCTAGCAAAAAGGGTGGAAGTCACAAAAGAATCAATTTAGGGCTAATATTGATGTTAACCCTAAAGAAAAATGCAAAGTTATGGTGAGCATGAGTGAAAGAAGAGCGGAAGAAGAAATAATTGAGATAGATAATAGTGAGGAGGAGGAAGAGGAGATGAGAGAAATTTTTTTTGAAATTATTGAGTTAAAGAGTAGTGAGGATGAGGAATAGGAGATGAAAGAAAAAAATTTTGAAAAAGAAAAAAATAGAGAAAATGAGAGTGTAATCGTTCTAAGAAGAGGAAACATCCGCCTAAGATGAAGTACTCCATCAATATGCCTTCAACTGAAGTACTCCACCAACTTCCTGTTTATTCCAAGCGTATAAAGTATTATCTTGGAGAATTCATAGATCTTGAAGAGGAGGAAATTAAGAAAAAAGGAGGTTGTAATCGTTCTAAGAAGAGGAAACATCCGCCTAAGATGAAGGATCTAGGAAGTTTTACTCTTCCATGCACTATTAGAGATGTGGATGTAGGGAGAGCTATGCTAGATTCTGGGTCTAGTATTAATATGATGCCTTTATTTTTTTTGAAGAAAATTGGAAGGATAACATTGAAACCATCTAATCTTATTGTGATGGTGGTAGATGGATCTTCTAAGAGACCTTACAGTGTGGTGGAGGATGTGGTCATTCGTGAGCATCTTGAATTCTTGGTTGATTTTGTAGTCATGGATATGGAGGCCGATGAGAGGATTCCATTGATTCTTGGAAGGCCTTTTATGAAAACTGCCAAAGTGATTATGAGTGTCTATGATGAGACGGTTATGTTGAGGGACCAAGAAAATAAGTTGATATATAATGGCTCTAAAGAAAAGCTTACACGAATACAAAAGAGGGCCAAATATAAAGCTTCAAGGAAAAATGCTGTAGTTGGAGGATCTAAAGGTGCTAACAATAATAATTGTAATATTTTGCAGGTACCTAAAGATGAAGATGTTGATAAAGGAGGCACAATCCACTTGCAGGATGCACCATTCGAATCTGGTTTAGGGGTGAAAGATAAGAAGAAGGACTGGATGGTGAAAAAGCATAGAAAGAAAGTAATAGTAGAAATTAAAGATTCATACTCCAGAAAAGTCGAGAAGGTGGATAGAAGGCAATTGATGAGTTGGTGTGATGAAAACATCAACATGGAAGAAAAGACGTGTGCTTTACCGGGTCAAGCTAATGACGTTAAAAGAGCGCTTACTGGGAGGCACCCCAATGATCCAAGAACAATATTTTTGTAATTCATTTTTTTTAAATCTTGGTGATGTAATTATGAACAATTTTTAAATTTTTGTGTATTGGGTAGCTTCTATTGAGGTAAACTAAAAATTTTATGTATCTACTGAAGGATATAGGTAAGCACACCTATTGAAAGGTGTTGGAAAGGTATGCACTTATTGACAGGTGCAAGAAGATTTGGGTTAGGCTCATGACGTTAAACAACCGCTACTTGAGAGGCAACCGAGTTGATTATTATTTTTATTTATTTATTTTTACTCTGTTTTATTTGCATAATAGGTATTGAGTGTTGCATGAGAGAGGGGAATTGCATAAAAATTGTGAATTGAGAGTTGAAATGAAGTGCTATAGGTCCCAAAACGCAAAGGCAAGCAAAAAGGGTGAAAAACTTTAAAACACGCCTACCGCTCAGCGGTAACCCAGCGTTAAGCGGTGGCGTCGCAGAGGTAGTTTGGGCTTTCTAAAAGGCTCAACGTTGGAGGCCCATCTGCACACTTTAAACACCCCTTAGGGCGAGCCCAAGCGTCATCCTCACACCTTCACACTTTTCTTGCACAGGTTTTTCAAGAGTTTCTCTCCAGTTTTCCCATCACCCACTCACCAAAAATCATTTGTTCATCATCTTTGCACCATTCCTTTAATAAAGTTTGGGTTTTTGGTGAGAGCACGACATTTGGGAGCATCCATCATCACTCAAGAGGCATTTGCAAGCATTCAAAGAATCTTCATCCAAGTAAGTCATGCAATTTCATCTTAGGGTTTCTAGAATTGGAATTTGATGAGAACATGTGTAGAAGCATGAAAAATTGGGGCTTTTGATTTCTATGCATGATTTGATGAAAGAGAAACGTTTTGCACCGATTGAATTGCATGATTTTGGTATGGAATTGAGGAATTTGCACTTGAGTGGAGATTAGAGGAGTTTTAGGCATCATTTTGAAAAATTGTCGTCGCCACCGCTGAGTGGTCACTGCCGCAGAGCGGTGGCCTGGCAAAATTGCTTGAATTGCTTGATTTTTGATCTACAGGTGGTGTTGAGGGGCCCTGTTTGCCCTCAGCATTGGACAGTGCTTGAATGATATGTGTTTAATGGTTTGCTAACTCTTAATGGTGAATTCTTTGGCCTTTTGAATTGTATTTGATGTAGGAATGACATCATCATCTTCAAGAAGAGTCAAGACTGTGGGGAACAAGAGGAAAGAGCCAGAGAGGGCCTATTCCAATAGATTCCTTACTAGGAGACATGAGCAACATCATGTGACGGTCCAAGAAAGACGCCTACTAATGGAGAGGAAAGCAGCATTCATTCCAGACTTGGCTCCACAGTTTGGTGAGGAGTTAGAGAGCAGAAATTGGGAGAAATTGGCCACGTACCCTACACCTGCCAATATAGTAGTGGTGAAAGAATGTTATACAAATGCTAAGCCACTAACAATTAACAGCTTCCTGGGCACTGAATGGGTTGGTGAGCAATGTCAATATGCACTGAATGTGAAAGAGGGCACAAATTTTGAAGACATTGAGCGAGCACTTTATGTGCTTGGAGGGCATTTTCAAAGGAACCTAAATGGTGTAGCTATTAGCATTAAGAGAGCTGACCTGACATCCCTGGTCAAATATTGAATGGCATTTACTCATGCTAACGTCCAACCCTGCTCTCATGTTTCTGATATCACGCTTCACAGGATCATGTTCATTTATTGCATACTAAGAGGCCTGAATGTGAACATTGGTGAGGTCATCGCCAATGAGATTCAGAGTTGTGCCACCACTGTGAGCAGCAAGGCACCACTTGGTCATCCTTCTTTGATCACACAGTTATGTCATCAGGTTGGGGTAGATACCTCTACTCCACCATTTGAGAGGCCTAGGAAGGCTATTGATGCAACATATTACAGGCGGTACTGTAATGAAGATGATGCAGCCGGACCAGTGCCTTAGAGACACCCTAGGAGAGGAGCAACCCAGGATGTGCGCCTGCACATCATATAGAGCCTTTCCAGATGAGGGACATGTATATGTCCATGATGGAGGCCAGACTTGAGGCTATTCGTCGAGGGTAGGTAGCCACGACTGAGATGATTGTGGGGTTGTATGATACACCCCTTACACACAGGTAGACTATGGATGAGTTTCATAGTGCTATGGCGTGGCCACAAGAGCAGGCAAAGGGTAGTGGAGCTGGAGCAGCTGAAGCTCTAGTTATGGATGATGATGAAGAAGATAAGGATTTTAAGGATGTAGAGGCTGAAGATGATGATAAGGACTCAAATGATAGCATGGGCTGATATGGCATCTACTGATGGATGTCGATTGCAATAGAACAGGGTTTTATTTTCTTTTTCCTTTGTAATTTGAACTTTTAGAATAGGTTGAATTTTGTTGAGTAGTGTAGGTTGACTTATTGATTGCATGATGAGTGTGCTTGATGATGTTTGATGTGGATGACGATTGAGATTGCTTTAGATGCTTAATATACAGGTGAATTGTTCACAAGTTGTGTGAACATATGCTTAATGAGCTTATGATTGTGATTATGATGCTAAGCATAGTGCATGATTGATATATTTTCTATTCATTTGAGAGCATGAATGATTTTGCCTGAGTCTTTATGATTAAATGAATTACATGTTATGTCATATGATCAAGGCCATTTTTTTTGGAAGCCCTTACTTACCCAAAGTTTCGTCCCATAGTAAAAAGAACCATGTGTTCTACCCTTTTTGAACCTTAGCCTGAGACACTTTGAAAACCTTGTTGAAAAATCTTTACCTTGAGTTGAGTCGAGAATAATTGAACGGTATTGATAAAGGTTCAAGTTTGGGGTTGTTGGGAGAATTGAAAGGCAAAAGAAAAACATTGAGTTAATGTGTTGAATGAAAAATCATGAGAAATAGAAAAGAGAAGAAAAGGAAAAGCATGAAAGATAAGCTCAATGCAAAAGGAAAAGAAAAAGGGAAAAGTTGGGAATGAGTGAAATTGGTGAGAGAGAGTTGGTGCTTGAACTATGAATGTGAATAACTCTCTTAACACAAGGATTTTGTGATTTAGAAAAACCAAGTTTTCTTGTTAGCCCAACCTCATTATAAGCCTTGAAAAGTCCTTGTGATGTCATTTATGTGTGAGAATGTTGATTGTAATAGATGAAAGACAATTTTGTTCTATGTGACAAGTGGATAATAGAGGGAAGGAGTGACCTCCTGATACACTTGAGTGATTGAGTGAAACACTTTGCCTCGTAAGGATCTCTGAAATTCATGATTACATCTATGCTTAATTGACTGATCATTCATGAGAATAGCATCTGTTGAAGATTATATGATTATGTGAACATTATGTGAGTTGGAATGAATTGAAGCATGTATACATCTTGATAAGATTCCATTGAAAAGCTGAATTGAGTAATTACTTGTTGTGAAAGAATGAGTTTTGAATGTGTTGAACCATTTTGATAATAGGTGGAAGGCTAAATTTTGTTTTGTTTGCTTGAGGACAAGCAAAGTTTTAAGTTTTTAAAAACCGTTATTTTTATACTTGAAATTAATATCAAAACACACCCTTTATGACTTAGAATGAGCTTAAAATCATGCAAAACACTTTAGTTAGGCTACAAGAGAGTCAAAGGTGGTTTTAGAGATATTATGCTTGGTTTTACATTGTTTTGACAGGATTTAATGAGAATTGAATGATGGAAAGTGAAGAAGGAAGAAGTTGGACTCAAGAAGAGATGAAGAAGGTGCAAAAGAAGAATCGTAGTTACCGCTCAATGCTAGTTCTAGTGCTGAGCACCAGCCTTAGAGGAGAAGCCACTGCCTGACGCTTAAGCGCCAATGCTGAGGGGAAAATGAAGTATCGCGCCTACCGCTGAGCGCCTGAATCCATCGCTGAGCGGTGGCCTTCTCAGAGACAACACTGTTTAACGCCTAGGCGTGAACGCTGAGCGTCTAGTGAAGTGTCGCACCTACCGTTGAGCGGTGAAACCTGCGCTGAGCGGTGCACTTATGGGCTTGGGCCAAAATTATGTTATTTTTCTGTATTATAAATAGACCCAGAATGACCCTTAGGGGAATCTTTTGGCAGAGAGGGACGTCAGAACAATTCCTACACTCCTTGGACGCGGCTTTTGGATGCGGGTGCTCCAATCTACCAAATCTAGGGATTATCTTTTCATTATTTCCATTCAATTCATCTATATTCACCATGAATATGGTGAACTAAGCCCTTTGTTGTTGGGGAACGATGTAATCCTTTTGAAACTCTCTTATATCGAAATTCTTCTTTTATTCTTATACTTGTATTAACAATAGTTTGGGTTTTCTTCTCTGAACTTTAAAGCTTGCATTGTTTAACTCATTTAGTGTCATGATCTTTGATTTTGAAATATTGCCTAGAGATAGGAATAAGACGGTTAATTGCTTTAAGCTTCTGTCATTAATGCATTAGTAATTACTAGGGAGACTAGAGATAGTAAACTAGTAATTATGGTAATAGGCTCTTTTCACCGAGAGATCGGGTTTAGAGTAATTTAGAAAGTTGCATGAACATTGATAATAAAGTTGAACTTAATAAGAAAAGTAGATATAGGAGGGTGGATTAGGATGAAACCGTAAACCCCAACAACTCCATTAATTCATATCTTTATTTGTCAATTGATCAAGCTTTTGCATTTGCATATTTATTTTCGTTTAGCATTACAAACCCTAAATTCAATTTTCATTCAAGTTTGATGAAATCAATTCACATAAACGTTTAGGCCTAAGAGTCCCTTGGGAAACAGTATCTGGACTTATTGTCTATTATTACTTGATACGATCTAGTACACTTGCCAGGGTGTTAACAATTTTCCGCTGCACTTTAATTTCTATTACTTGCGATTCAAGAAAGTTTGTAAAGTTTTGTGCTTTGTGTAAAAGATTGCGAATAAACTCTGATTTTGAAAACTCACCAATTCACCTCCTCTCTTGGTGTTAAAACGAAGGCTACATGTTTTCCAACACTTTTCACCTGTCTGTCAGACATATAGACATTGGTTAAGAGGGGCACAAACATCTATAATATTATAGACGTCGATGCCCCTTCGATCTGACGTCTATATGGCGGAAAGAAATCACTTTTTACTTACCTGTCAGACATATAAACGTCAGTTAGTAGGGGCCCCAACGTCTATAATATTATAGACATTGGTGCCCCTCCTAACCGACTTCTATATGGCCACTTATTTACGAAAATGCCACCGGTAAATAATTTATGTTGGATATTTTGTGGTCCGACATCTAAGTGGTGACGTTAAAGGCCAATTCTGCACTAGTGACTTAAGCAAATTTTGAAAATTTTTCTTCTCAAAAATTCATCACAGCACATCTGAAAAAGATATATGCAAACACACGAGTTTTAATCGATTCAACAACTAATGTAATCGATTCAATTCTAGTGGTTTTGCCATAGTTCAAAAACTAAACTGTCTTATGACCTTAATTGATTATCTGTTAAGACTTCGGCAAGTGTACCGAATTGTATCAAGTAATATAAATGGTAAGACCAAGTATCGTTTTCCCTAGAGAATCATTGGCCTAAACAATCATGTGATTTGTTGATTATTTAAGACTTGAGAACAAAAATTAGGTTTTAGAATGCAAAACAGAAAATAAACATGAATGCAACTGTTGATCAATTGACTCAAGAATACGCAGGTGATTGGTGTATAAATTATGGAATTATGATGTTGTTGGGGTTTCTGAGTTATCCTATCCAGTCTCATGTATTTACGAATTCATCTTCTTCATTAATGTTAATGCCACTTTCTAATTTACTTTAAACCTGATGTCTCGGTGAAGAAAGCCTACTCTTAATTACTAGTTCACAATATCTTGTATCTCTAGCAACTAATTATACATTACATTCGCACAAAAGCTTAAAGGCAACCAATCCTCCTATCCTTGTGTCTAGGTAATATTGCTCTTGGGAGAATTTCCTCAGTTCTAGATTTTCCCGTATGTGTCCATATCAACAAAATCAATGATCATGCAATTGAATGAGTTAAACAAAGCATGCATAGAGTGTAAAGGGAAAACCCTAACAATTAATGAAGTAAAGCATAAATATTAATAATCAATTCAATACATGAGAGTTTCAAAGGATTACATCGTTTCCCCAACAACAATGGAGGTTTAGTTCACCACAGACATGGTGAAACTAGATAAAAATAATGAAAATAATGAAAGATAGAACCGTAAAAGTTGTAGATTGGAGCTTCCGCATCCAAAATCCGCCTCCGAGGGGTAAAAGAGTGATTCTGCGCCTTTTTCTGTCCAAAGATAAATCCTCTAGGTCGTGCAAATCAATATATAGTTCATAAAAAATAGCAGAAAACTAGCCCAAGCCCACGCTGACAGCGCTCAGCGGTAGGTGCGACACTTGGAATAATGCTCAGCGGTGGCGCCGAGGCGTGAGACAGAGAACTCTTCAGCAAAATTGGCGCTCAACGGTGAACTGGCGCTCAACGGTAGGTGCGACACTATGATTTGACCCTCAACGGTGGCGCTTAAGCGCCAAATAGTGAACTCAACAACAAGTTTGACGCTCAGCGTGAATGTGGTGCTCAAGGCCAGCTGCGATTCTTCTTTTGCATTATTTTCCTGCTTTTCTTGAGTCCAACTCCTTGCTACTCCAACTTCTTTCATCCAATTCGTCATAATTCCTGCCAAAACAAGGAAAACCAAGCATAAAACCAATAATACCACCTTCAACTCTCTTATTCTATCAACTTATGCAAAGGCATGATTTTAAGCTATTTTCTAAGTCATAAAGGGTGTTTTTAGCATCAAAATTAAGTATAAAATAACAGTGTTTTCAACCGTTATCACAACCAAAAACTTAGAACTTTGCTTATCCTCAAGCAAACAAGATGTAACTCAATCTTCCACCATTCCATACAATGGTTCAATACATTCAAACATTCTTTCTTCCAAGACAAGTAATTACTCAAATCAGCTCATCAAACAGAATTCAATTAAGATGCACACTCATCATGGTTTTCACATACTCACATAATATCCAATAGATGTTATTCTCACGAATGATCAATTAACTAAGCATAGATGCAATCATGTACTCATGGAATCATTCCTCACCAGATAAAGTGTTTCACTCAATCACACAGGTGTTTCTAGAGGTCACTCCTTCCCTTTAGTATCCCAATGTCACATAGAACAAAATTGCCTATCATTTACCACAATCAACATACTCACACACACATGTCATCATAAGGACTTTTCTTGGCTTGTAATGTGGCTGGACTACGAAGATAAATTGGTTTTTCTAGATCACAAAATCCTTGAGTTAAGAGAGTTATTTATACATTTATCATTCATACATTCCCCTTGTTGCATTGAGCCTTTCTTCCTTGACATTCTATTTTCTTTTTCTTTTCATGCTTGCTCAACACTTAGCTCAATTCTTTTCTTTCTTTTTCAACTTTCCCAAACAACCCCAAACTTGAACCTTTATCAATACCATACAATAATTCTCAACTTATCTTAAGGTAGAGATTTTCAAAAGGGTTTTTCATATTCTGTTTAAGGCTTAAGGTTCAAAAAGGGTAGAACATAATGTGCTCTTTTTCATCTGGGCGAAAATCATACATTGGCTAAGAAAGGGCTAATAAAAAATGGCCTTGATCATGTGACACAAGCATGCAATTCATTCAATCATAGAAACTTGGGCAAAATCATTCATGCTTTCAAGAGAATAACAATCATTCACAACAAATACTCTGGAGTTCAAAACCTCACATATAGGCTCATTCAATATTCGACATACTCCAGATACACATCCTGCTTAGCATCATAATCACAATCACAACATCATGCATCTGTTCACATACCTTGTGAAAAACCACCTGTATATCAGCATATAGTGCACAATCTGTAACACCCCGATATTTCGAGATGTCACGGTGTAATTTCTTTTTTAAAAACCTTTCTATAATACATTCAATTCAAATGCGGAATTAAATCATAACTATAAACATCGTTTGAAAATCTTAGAATATCACTTTTACATAAAAATATCAAATCGGAAAACTTTTAAAAATAAATAATAAATCCACAGCCCTCCGATCAAGCTTTCTTGTTCTATCTCTGCCAATTCAAGCTCCTTTGGTCACGTACCTTGATTTGGCTTCCTTCTCTCTGGGTAACGCCACACGAGCACTAGAGCTTCTGGTTAAGTTAGGTGAGGTTCCGCCATTTCACCTTTCTTTCTCTCGTTCTCTAGAACCTTAGTGCAACAGCTACCACTTACCAAAACGCTGCGTTCCAATAAAGCTCAACCCAAATAAAAAATGCAGCCCACTCCTCTAGTGCAGCAGCCCAATTTTAATTGCAATAGCCCAATTTCCAGTGCATCAGCCAATACCCAATGTATTAATGCATTCCAACAGCATTTTCAATTTGCATTGCAGCAACAACGACCCAAAGCTGAGGCAACAACCTTCCAACGTCCCAATTGAATCAACCCAATCTGCAAAAAGAAAAAAAAAAGTTGAATTTAAAGAACGGTTAAAATGAAATTAAAAAAAGATAACCTATTCTAAAAAGACTTTTTTTTTTGTTTACTAAAAAAAATCGATTTCTTTCAAAACTAATTTTATTTACCTAAAAAAAATAAATTAACTCTATTTTTATTTAAAAGTTATTTTTAGGTATTTAAACTAATTTATTCTATTTCTAAAGAATTAAAGACTAAAGAAGCTTAAGAAAAGAATTTTAACATAGAAAAATTGGCAAATTTAGAGTGTTATCATTGAGGGTTAGGATGAAGTTCATATTGAAGATGTTAGTTCATGTCAGCATGATGACGAAATGGACGACATAGGTAGAGGAGTGGGTGTAGGACTTGTGGATGTCCATGTAGACACTTTCTTCATTTGCAATTGTGGATATTTAGTTCTAAGTTATTATAAAGTTTAATTATTTTGCAATTTTAAACTTGTCTTTATTAAAATCTTAGACTTTGTATGCTTAAGTGACTCCCAAAATTGTGACATACAATCGAATCTTAACTTTAACTTTTCAATATTAGAGAATTATCAACCCCCCAAATTAATCTCAATAGTTCCAGACTGACCACAACAATACTAAATCAAACATATCACTAATTTATTCTATTTATAACACCATGTATTATGTTGAGATTGTTGATAAGGGAAGCACCGGTTTAGCTAAACCTTAATCTCACAGTGATCTGATTTTTTATGATGACAACACATTATTAATAACAAATGTATTGTTATGTGTTACATGTTCAATTCTTTATTGTAAATGATATCTTAAAGAACATGTTTGTGTTGGTACTCATATATGTATGCATATTCACTGATTTTATACTTGATACATCATTTGTGATTGCATTACATATGTTTAAGAAAACAAAACCACATGCACTTTGTTGAACTTATATTGTGTGACAAAACTGCAAGTTTTAAGTCGACTTCATTATGAAGTAAGTCGATTAAAACTCGTGACTTTGCACAGATTTTCAAAAACAGTGTTGTGAGTAATTTTGCATTGAAAAGTTTTTGAAAACTGATTTGAAGTGTTTAAGTCGACTGCATGTGCAGTGAACTCGACTTAGTTAGTTATTTGTTTTGAAATTCTGTTAATGCTTTTGTGCTGTCACAACTATATTTAAATTCTATGCTAAAGCATTAAATGCAAGTCAACTGAATTAAATGCGTAATCAATTTGGTTGTTATGACTGTTGCTAATTGATTTAACTGAAGGATACTATGTTTTACACACCTATTGATGGTTGTTGGTGAGAAGATGTGCATCTACTGAAGGATGCTGGAGGAGTCATTGGGTCAGACTCGTGATATTAAACAAGCGCTTACTGGGAGGCAACCAAGTTGTTTGAAGTTATCTTTTTTGTTTTGATTTATCTCTATTCTAGTTACATTATAGGTGCTTAATTGTTCAATGTTTGAGTGATGTGAGAGACTAAATGTATTGATTAAGTGAGGGAGGTGAAGTGAGTGGAAAATATATGAGATTCGAAAAATTGAGAGTTGAAGTTGAGGGGATTTAGTTAAGAACGCTGAGGGCAAGCTAGAAAAGAAGAGGAATTAGTGTCGCGCTCACCGCTCAGCGCTAGTTGATAACGGTTCAAAAACCGTTATTTTTATACTTAACTTTGATTCAAAGCACACCCTTTATGACTTAGAAACTAGCTTGAAATCATGCATTTTTCTTAAATTAGAGAATAAGAGAGTCAAAGGTGGTTTTAGTGGTATTATGCTTGGTTTTCCTAGTTTTGGCAGGATTGAACATGAATTGAATGAAGGAAGCTGAAGCAGGAAGGAGTTGGACTCAAGAAAAGATGGAAAAATACACAAATGAAGAAACGTAGCCACCATTGAGCGTCAGGACAACGTTGAGCGCCAACTTTGCTTAATGGATCTCTATCAAACGCTCAAGCGCTAATGCTGAGGGGAGAATTTGACTATCGCGCCCACCACTGAGCACTACCTCACCGCTGAGCGCTGGCTTCTTCAGTGAACTCACTGCCAAACGCCTGGGTGTCAATGTTGAGCATCCATCTTGAGTGCCGCACCCACCGCTGAGCGGTGACCCAGCGCCGAGCGCTATGCTATTGGGCCTGGGCCAGTTTCTGCTTTGTTTTAATGAATTATAAATAGATTTGCACGACCTAGAGGTTGTATCTTTTGGCAGAATAGACGCAGAAACACACTCTCCTTCCCTCAGAGGCGGATTTTGGATGCGAAAGCTCGAAATCTACAAGTTCTAGGGTTTATCTTTTCATTGTTTTCATCTAGTTTCACCATGTCTATCGTGAACTAAACCTCCAATTTTGTTGGGGAAACGATGTAATCCTATTGAAACTCTCATATATTGAATTGATGCTTTATTCATATGCTTTATTTCATTAATTGTTAGAATTTTTCTTCTATTCTCTAAGCATGCTTTGTTTAAGACTTTATTCAATAGTGTGAACTTTGATTTTATCTATATGGACACATATGGGTAGATTTAGACATGGGGAAATTCTCTCGGGAGCAATATTACCTAGACATAGGGATAGGAGGATCGATTGCCTTTAAGTTGCTGTGCGAATGTAGTGCATTATCAATTGCTAGGGAGACAAGACATTGTAAACTAGTAATTAGGAGTAGGCTCTTTTCACCAAGACATTGGGATTAGGGTAAATTAGAAAGTGGCATTGACATTAATGAAAAAGTAGAATTCTTAAATATATGAGAGCGGATTAGGATAAGTCGGAAACCCCACCAACACAATTTATCCATATCATTCAACTGCCAATTGATCAACTTTTGCATGCATATTTAATATTCTGTTTTGTATTCAAAAACCTAAATTTTGTTTTGTCATGTCTTAAATAATCAAGAAATCACATGAAAGTCTAGGCCTATGAGTCTCTAGGGAAACGATTCTTGGTCTTAGCACTTATTATTACTTGATACGATTCGGTACACTTGTCGGGATCTTAACACCGGTCTGGGGCATTGAGCGCGAATTCTGCAGAATTGGGTTTTGGGTTTTAAATTGGGCTGAGCGTGAGTTGGCCCATTAGAAACTTTCCTTACCCTAGGTCTCGTCCTAGCTGTCCCATTCACTCTTCACTCACTTTAGCCACTCCAAAGAACTCTCCAAAGACTTTCTCTCCACTTTCTCCACTCATTTTGCATCAAGTTTCCATCCATGTTTGGGGTTTGTTGAGAGCGCTATTTTTAGGGTTTGATTTCCTCAAATTCATATGGCATTCTTCACACATTGAGCATCTCCACCCAAGTAAGTTCATGCATTTTACATTCTAGGGTATTTGAAAGCATGATTTTAGTTAAAATAATCACCGTTTAGACCAACTAAATTGATTTAGGTTTAATACTTATTTTGGTCCCTCTTTTCGTATGATCTGTTCAAAGTCGTCCTTCCTTTTTTAAAAAGTTCACTAAAATCCTACGTTTTGCAAAAACGGTGCAGGTTAGTCCTTTTTACTTACGGCGTTAAAAATTTTAACGGCACAGTGCCCAAGTCAGCTATCAGTGGATGAGTTGTTAATTTTTTATACACGTGGCAACTTAAAAGACCAATAACATCGAAATCTAGTATTTGAAGGTGGTTTTGTTCGAACTTCATCATGCCCCAACTCCAGAATCCATAGCCCTGCATCATCGCCGTGAACTCTCCCACCTCCTCCGTGCAAGAGATTTCCATATGCAACCTCAACCTCCATCATCGTTTTTTTCACAAGAGTTTTCAAGGGATTTCAGAAAGTATGATTGAAGCTTGTCCAGATCTGATAACTGAAGAGGCTTCAGCAGAAACTCTTCTGCCCCTCTTTCCAAGCACCTATCAACAATGTCATAAATTTCTCAATTACATAAACTATTATGCCATTAGTATCAGTGAAAAAAAATATTTGTTTCCTTGATGCATTGGGCATGTTTTAATGTCACAAAGTGGTGTTTTTTAAGGACTGCAATGTAGATAATTATCGTAAATCTAAAAAGATCAATTTTAAAAATTGCAAAAAAGAGTTAACTCAAATCCCAGAAATGAAGCAAGAAAAACTCACATGCTGATTTTTGAAGGTACATTTTCTGATGACATAATCACGACGGGAACATCTTTCCAAGAAGATCCTTGCAACTGTAAGCAATGTCAAAACAAGAAAGAAAGGAAAACAAAAAGAAGGACCAAATTAAAGAAAAGGGAAAAAAAGTGAAAGCAAACTTAGATCCTAAGATCTGTAACGTTTCCTCTTTCTTTTATCATTCTTTTTACTGAAAACTACATTATCACACACAGGCTATATCTGTATGCAATGAGCAAGTTGAAGAAGAAATATGAATTAAGTAAACAGCACACATGTCATTCAAAAGTGGGTTTGAAGATTGCAGAAGAGGGGATATCTTATTGCAGATCTTTGTGTGTTGTTGCTGCCTATATTTTGGTTAGAGGGTTAGAGAGGTGTTTTATATTTTTGACGTGGAAGTCTCTATAAAAGCCTTGTGGTAAAAACCTTGACCATTATAGTGCATTTGCTTCCGGATTGTGGAACGATACTGGTTGTAGGCATTGAGGCTGAACCAGTATAAAAAACCTGCGTTTGATTTCTCTATCCTTACACTTTTACATTCAGTCGACTTACCTGTTTATGTAGTGAACTTAACATTTCCGCTGCACTTAAACTTCTCATTCCTTGTGACTCAAGAAACTTTGTAAAGACTTCTACTTTGTGAAAAAGATTGTAAAAAGACTCTGAATTTGAAACCTCACCAATTCACCCGCCCCCTATCTTGGTGTTGAAACGCTGTCAACCTTTTTCCAACACTTAGGAGGAAGTGCCTTTTGCAAGATCACATTGCAATCCCCGTGTATCTCATTTGTGTCCTCCTCTAAATACTTCTTTCTTTTGAGGAGTTTCTTCAAAAACTTGGCATATTGAGAGATTTGTTGTAATGCCCCATTCATAGGAATTTCTATCCCCAATTTCTTGAAGATCTCTTTAAAACACCCTGCTTGCATCTCTTTTTCTTTTATGAGGCACTCCTCAGTGTGGTGAAAAGTTTTCTCAAATTTTTATTTTTTCAATTTTTTTCTTTTTTTTCTCAACCTCTTCTTCTCTTTTTTCTTCTCTTTTTTCTTCTCTTCCTTTTCATTCTCACTTTTTTGTTCTTTTTCTTCTTCCTTTCTCTCATTTTTTTCTTTTATCTCTTCTTCTTTCTTTTCTTTTTCAATCTCACTTTTTCTCTCTTCTTTTTTCTCTTCCTCTCTAAACTCATTTTTTTTTTCTTTTTTGTCCTTTTCTCTTTCTTTCTCTCTCTCATTTTTCACACTTGCAATAGCTTTGCTTTCTTCTTTGGGGTTAACTTCAGTATTAGCCCCAAAACTCTTGAAAGGGATGTCCTCCAACTTTTTGGCTATCTGACCAACCTACATCTCTAAATTCCTTATAGCAGCGTTTGTGCTTTTCTGTGTAGAGGCAGTTTCCTGCATGAATTGTTGGGGACTTTCCTCAAGCCTTGTGGTTCTGTAAGCCAGATAGGGTTATTGCTGCCACTATTATGGCAGCCTATTGAATTGTCCACCAGTTTGCCCAAACTTTCCCTGTCCACCATTTGGGTGAGATTTCCACCCTTGGTTGTAATTATTGGGACGAAACTGGTTGCCCATGTAATTGACGTCTTCATTAAGGTTTTTGGGTAGTGCACATTGACCATTAATATGGTCACCACCACATAGCTCACAAAGTTGTTGTTGAACTTGTGCCACATTCTAAGGTTCCTTTTGTGGCTGCAAAAGTTTCTTTGTCAAGACCTTCAATTGTTGAGTAATGATCTTATTTTAAGCAAGCAAGGCATCATAAGACTATAGTTGGAAAACTCCTTTAGGTTGGGCTGGAGCTCCTTTTTCACTGTACATCTCATTGTCATTGGTAGTCATATTTTAAATCAATTCATAAGTTTCATCTGGGGTCTTGCACCTGATATTGCCTTCAGCTGAGGCATCCAACATCAATTTTGTTTGTGAAACAAGACCACCAAGAAAAAGGATGACTACCGTTGCTTCATCAAAGCCACGAGTAGGCGTCTTTCTCAACAAGCTCTTGTACCTATCCCATGCTTGGCCCAAGGTCTCCTCCATGCCTTGTCTAAAAGAAGAGATCTCTTGCTTCCCTTTGTTGATCTTAGATTGTGGGAAATATTTATTCAAGAATTTTGCAACCACATCTTCCCACTCAGTGAAGCTATTTTCAGGGAAGGAGTTCAACCATAATTTGGCATTACCTCCTAGTGAGAAAGGAAACAAGCTCAGTCTAATAGCCTCATCTAGCACTCGATTCAGCTTCACAGTGTTGCAGATCTCATTAAAAGTGGTCAGATGCTCATATGGACTTTAATGTGATAGCACATTGAATTGATTGCTCTTTACTAGATGAATCAGTGCAGGCTACACCTCCATATTTGCGGCATTAACCTCGGCTTTGCAATGTTGTTAAAATGGTGAGGGCTAATGACTGTTGCATAATCAGCCAAAGTACGCTTACCACCGTTGTTCTCCATGCTTTCCAAATCAAATTGGAAGGCCTTTGAAATTTTCTCTAAAGAAGGTTCTCTAGATAATCTATTTCTTCTCGGCCTCCTGCTAGTCTCAAGTCCTTCAAAAAAAGGTTCAGAATTTTTGTTGCTCCTAGTCCTGACTGTATCCTACATAAGCAAAAGACAAAACTCTAGAGAATATTGTTAGTACATAAATAAAAATAAACAGGATAGAACACAAAATAAAAATAAGATAAAAAATTAAAGATTGAAAAATAAAAATTAAAAATAAGAAAAATAATATAAAAAATAAGAGAATAAAATAAAAATAAAATAAAGTCAAAGTTAATCAAGAATCACACAAATAGAATAAATTAAACTGTGAGTCCCCGGCAACGACGCCAAAAACTTGTTGGGATAAATCGGCAAGTGTACTGAGTCGCACAAGTAATATAAAATGGTAAGACCAAGTATCGTATCCCAAAAGACTCTCGGCACTAGACAATCGTGTGATAACAAGATTAATTAAGACTTAAATAAAAAGAGATCATTGGTTTTGAGTGCAAAAAACATAAAATTAAATATGAATGCAATTGATCAATAGCAAAGGAGCACAGAGATGAACGAATGTTGATTAATATGCGATGTATATGTTGTTGGGGTTAGATTTCGCCAAGTTCCCTCTCATGTATCTAAGAATTCTTCTTTATGCATTAATGTCAACGTCACTCACTAAATCACCTAAACCCGATCCCTCAGCGAATAAGCATGTCCCAAATTATCAGTTCATGCAATTCCTAGCATTCCTAGTAATAAGATGTGAAGATCAAGAGCTTAAAGATGACCAAGACTCATACCCTCATCCCTGAGGAATATAACCCTTGGGAGTAATTCAACAAGAACCTGAATTGTAAGGAACCTCCCAGCAATCATGCAATTCATAAATCATGCTAATGAATGAGTTAAAGACAGCAAGCATTGAAACAGATGAATTACTCTAACAATTAATGAAAAATCATATGGAATTAAGAATCAATTCAAATACATGAGAGTTTACAAGGTTACATCATCTCCCAATAACAAATAGAGTTTAGTTCCCCATAGACATGGAGAAACTATATGAACAATGGACGAGAATGAATAGAAAACCCTAAGAATTGGGAAAATAGTGTATTGCTATGCTCTTCTCTACCAGAGATACAAAACCTAGAGTCCTAGGATCCTTTAAATATAGTTAGAAACGAGCAAAAACAAGGCCCGGTCCAATAGAGTCGAAACAGAGCAGAAACTAGGCTTGATCCATGAAACTCGACGCTTAGGCGCCGCATTTAGGGTGCCCAGGCGGTGAACGGTGCTCATGTAAGGCTCAAGCCTCCAGATAGGGCGCCCAGTATTCGAGACTCCACCGCCCAGGCGGCCAGGAAGGGCGCCCGGGCTTCGTGTGGTCCCTCCTTCTGGTGCTTTTTCAGGTCCTTTTGAGTTCCATCTTCTTGGCTCTTCATCTTTACTTCCAGTATTACTTCAATCTCTGTCAAAACAAGGGAAATTAGTCATAAAATCATTGAAATCAACCTCAACTCTCTTATTCACACAATTTAGTAAAAAAGCATTAGTCCAAGCAAGTTCTAAGTGAAAAAGGGTGCTTTTAGTATCAAAATCACATCCCAAATAATGGTGTTTTAAATCGTTATCAATGTATTCGACTACATTAGTAGCTAAATCGATTAAAATTTTCTAATGTGTGTATTACTATAAATTGACGCTAATTTGAATTTTGTAAGAACTTTTTGGAGAATTAACACTTTCATATCTTTCAGAGAACATTGTGCGATCTTACAGAGAAAGAAACAATATAAGAACTAGAGAATGACCGTGGTGATCAAAGATTCAAAGGTTGTGCGATCTTACAGAGAAAGAAACAATATAAGAACTAGAGATTGACCGTGATGATCAAAGATTCGAAGGTTTCTTGAGAAGCAAGGCTTGCTGGGTATTAAACGTCTGATCAATCTGCATGAAGAGGTGTATTCTGCACGATCATGAATTTGCAATCTTTGAAGATTGACTTGGATTCCCTGTTTTGATTACAGGAAGAAGAATTGTGTTCTTTACTTTGAGGGTGCCTCAGCTTGCCTTCTTTCTTTGCCTCTCTATTCACCATGGAGATGTGATTACAAGATTTGGATGCCAACAATCTCGATAAAACGCACTCTTCATGCCAATACACAAGGGTGACATGAAGAAAAAGAATCGAAGTGGAGTTTACCTTGAACGAACGATTCTTCCTTTGTTGAGATAGAGTCGACAAACTAAGCTAAGCATTTTGACATTTTTAAAAAGAGGATCCTAAGTTCTAAAGATGGGCATAGAACCGGTTTTTACTTTTTTGAGTAAGAATTTTATTCTTACCTTAAAAAAAGTACATTCAAAAGATCTCAAATAGGAAAGTAGTCCTTGAATAAATGAACCTATATCCTTCTTAAAAAGACGAAAAAAATTGTGGTCTTCGTGGGGGAAAGCTTCAGAGAGAGTAGGGGCGATAGCGGCTCTTATATGTGAGTGATGCATGGCGTGCTCTCGCTCTTGTATTGGTGAATCTATCTTTGTTGCCTTCCCTCCCTATGGTCGGTCTATCTTTCTTTTTCTTGTCGGCTCTATCTCGATCCGTTTATGCTTCAGCCCCTGCGGAAACTGGTTTCGGGTAAAAGACCAGTTTATTTTCTTTGCCAATTGATTCATTTGCATGTTTATTTTCGTTCTTTGCATTAAACACTTAAAATTAATTCTTTTCAAGTCCTATAAGATCAATTTACATGAAAGATAAGGCTTAAGAGTCCTTTGGGAGAACGATATTTGGTCTTACCGATTATATTACTTGATAACGATCCGGTACACTTTCCAGGGGCTTAACAAGTTTTTGCCGCCGTTGTCGGGGACTTGTGGTTTAACTTTTCAAGTAGTATAAATTGATTAAATTCGACTTGTTTGTATATATTTTGTTTTTGTTTTATATTTATTATTTTTTTTTATAAAAAGTGCTTCTAGGGTATTTGTTTCTTGTGCATGCAGGAAACCATTCATACTAGAAGTAAGAAAAATCAGTAACCACTTCTTGAAGGACTATCAGACAGGAGGGGAAGGAGAGTCAGACGTCCATCTAGAGAGCTGTTTCCTTCTCCTGAGAGACTGTTACACCCCTCACCAGAAGCTCTTACACAAGATCCAGAAGAGATGGCAGCCGAGCAACCTCCTCCCAGACGCACACTTGGTGATGCATCAAATGTTGTGGGCCCGTTTCATTTCAACAGTATAGCCATGCCAAGGGATAATACAACCAACATAGTGATGAACCCTGCATTGATTCATCTGGTACAGGGCAACCAATTTCATGGTTTGTCAAATGAGAATCCTTATGATCATTTGACAACATTCAGTGAAATTTGCAATACTGTAAAGATAACTACTGATGATCAAGAAAAGCTTAACTTGTTTCCCTTCTCACTAGGAGGCAATGCTAAGACATGGCTAAACTCCTTTCCAGAAGGAACTTTCACTACGTTGGAGACTGTGGCATCCAAATTCGTGAAAAAATATTTTCCACAGTCGAAACCCAAGGAAGGTTGGAGATCTCTTCATTTCAATAGGGCATGGAGGAAACTCTCGGACAACATGGCATATGTTTAAAGGTCTATTGAGGAAGATGCCAGTCCATGGGTTTGACAAGACAACTCTAGTTCCTGCATACCTTGGAGGCTTAAATACACAGTCAAAGATGATGCTAGACGCCTCAGTTGGAGGTGACATAAGGAAAAAGACTAAGGATGAAGCCTATGATCTTATCGAGAGTATGGATGCAAATGAACAAGAGACATATAGTGAGAGAGGTACACCAGTGCAGAAGAGGGGAGTTTTGCATTTGCCTGCTGATGATGCTATGTTAGCTCAAAATCATCTTCTTACTCAGAAACTAGATAATTTAACGTAGATTCTATCTCACCAAGGCAACTCTAGCCAAGGTTGCAAAAAACCATCCTAGTATTGGGCAAACTCAAAATAACCCATCTGGGCAAGCAGGAGGCTTCCTTAACAACAAATCGCAGCAACCATCACCCTTGTGGCAACAGGTGAATAGTTTGACAAAGACTGTCAGAAGCCTTAATGATAGATTTGACAAATTTTTGAAGGTTTATGAGTCTCAACATGCAAGTGACCAAGCCAGTTTCAGATCTTTGGAGATGCAAATTGGTCAACTGTCAAAGAGGGTGGAAACCACAGAGAAAAACCAATTTAGGGCTAATACTGATGTTAACCCTAAAGAGGAGTGCAAAGTTGTTGTAACCAAGAGTAGAAGGAAAGCAGAAAAGGAAGTTGTTGAAGTTGAGAGTAGTGAAGAGTAAGAAGGAAATGAGATTGTTAAGCTAAAAAATAATGAGGGTAAAGAAGAAGAAGAGAGAAGAGATGGTCACAATGGGCAGTTTAGAGAGATTTTCAATCAAGTGACTATGGTGCCTTCAATGATTCAGCAGATTCCTGTTTACTCCAAGAAAATAAAATATTATCTTGGAGAGGTGATAGATCTTGATGAAGAAGAACAGGAAATTTCTATCCAACCTAAAAAGAGGACACATCCGCTAAAAATGAAGGATCCAGGGTGTTTGACTCTTTTGTGTGTTGTTAATGATGTTGATATAGGAGGAGCTATGCTAGATTCTAGATCTAGTATTAATATGATGCCTAAGCGTTTCTTGAAGAAAATTTGAGGGATAGTATTAAAACCATCTAATTTTACTATGCCGGTGGCGGATGGTTCTACTAAAAATCCGTATGGTATGGTGGAGGATGTGATTGTTCGTGTTGAGCAGCTAGAGTTCTTGGTTGACTTTATAGTCATGGATATGGAGACGGATGAAAGGATTCTAGTGATTCTGGGAAGACCTTTCATGAAAACTTCAAAAATGCTTATTAGTATCTATGATGGGAGGATCATGCTAAGAGATCAAGAACATGTGTTGGTGTACAATGGCTCTAAAGAGAATAACATGAGAATAAAGAAGAGAGCTAGACACAAAAAGTCCAGAAGAGATGCTGCATCTGGAGAGAGCACAGGTACTGATACTGATAGTTGTAATATTTTACAGGTACCTATAAGTGAAGATATTGATAAAGGATGAACAACCATCTTGAATCAAAAGAGGACTCACTCCGACCTGGTATAAAGGTGAAGTACAAGAAGAAGGAGTGGGTAGTGAAAGAACTGAAAGAGAAAGGAGTGGTGGAGATTGAAGCGCCATACTCCAAACGTACTAAGAAGGTGGATAGAAGAAAGCTGAGGATTTGGTGTTCCAAAGACACCAATACGAAGGTGAAAACGTGATTTGATGGAGGGCATAATATGTGTTGTAAAACATTAGTATTAGTTTTATTTTATTTTGGACATGTAATTCTTGGGTTTTTAAACAATATTTGCGTAGCATCTACTGAGGGATGCTAATTTTTATGTATCTACTGAAGGATACAGGTAAGTACACCTACTGAAAGGTGTTGGGAGGAACTTACTAATGAGTGCTAGAAAGGTTTGGGTCAGGCTCCTGACGTTAAACAAGCGCTACTTGGGAGGCAACCTAGTTGATTATTTTCTTGTTTTTAAACTCTGTTCTAGTGCATTATAGGTTTGAATGTTGCATGTGAGTGGGGAAAGGCACATAATTAAATTTTTGAAAGTTGAAATCCAGTGTTACAGGGTTGAAAACGTGAAGGCAAGCAAAGAGGAGAGAAAATTTTTTAACGCTCACCGCTGAGCGGTGGCGGCGTAGACCCTACACGGGCTTTTAAAAGCTCAGCATTTTGGGGGTTTCTGCACTTTGAAAATTCCTCTTTGAAGTTCGCCCAAGCGGTCTCTACGAACCCTAGCACCTATCTTTCACTTTCAAGTGCTTTCCAAAAGGTTTTCTCCACTTTTCCCATCACCCACTCACAAAAATCTCATCTTTCAACCATTCCATTGTCAAAAGTTTGGGGTTTTTAGTGAGAGCTTTGCATTGGGAGGCATTTATCATCAATTACAAAGAGTCTTGCAAGCATCTAGAGGATCTCCACTCAAGTAAGTCATGCAATTTCATTCTTACGGTTTCTAGAATTAAAATTTGATGAAGAACATGTGTAGGAACATGAGAAATTAGGTCTTTTGATTTCTATGCATGATTTGATGAAATAGAAACCTTTTGAACCGATTAAACTGCATAAATTTGGTCTGGAATTGAGAAATCTGTGATAGAGTGGAGATTAGGGCATTTAGGAAAGGGTTTTTGTAAAACCCTCGACGCCGCCGCTGAGCGGTGGGCGTCAGGTTTTGAGTGGTTGTTTTATTGTTGATGCAGGGATGTTGAGGGGTCCTGTTCTTCCCTCGGCATTGAAAAGTGCTTGATTAGATGTATGATTGATGATTTGCCAACCTCTAATGATGAATTTCCTAGGATTATTGAATTGTATTTGATGTAGGAATGTCATCATCTTCAAGAAGCAGAGTGAAGAGTCTTGGGAACAAGAGGAAAGAGTCGGAGAGGCCGAGAAGATTCTATTCTCCTAAGTTCCTTTCCAAGAAACATGAGGAACATTATTTGCCTGTGCAGGAAAGAAGACTGCTGATGGAGAGGAAGGCTATTTTTATTCCAGACCTGGCTCCTGAGAGACAAAACTGGGAGAGGCTGGCTACATATCCTACACCAGCTAGCATTGAACTTGTGAAGGAGTTCTATGCAAATGCCTTGACCAGAGGAGAAGGGTCGGCATAGAGATATATGAGCTATGTAAAGGCAGATCATTCAATTTGACCCTGACACCATCAACAGCTTCTTAGGCACTGAGTGGTCAGGTGAGCAGTGCCAATATGCAGCATAAACAAGAGAATTCAGAGATTTTGAGGATATTGAGAGGGTTATGTGTGTCCCTGGAGGACATTTTCAGAGGAACACAAATGGAGTGCTGTTAACACTCTCGCAAGTGTACCAGATCGTATCAAGTAATATAATTGGTAAACCCAATATCGTTCTTCCCAAAGGACTCTTAAGGCCTAATCTTTCGTGTAAACTAATCGCTTGAGACTTGAGAAAAAAAATTAATTTGAATGGTTAAATGAAAATCAAACGTAAACATGCAAATGCAGTGATTCAATTGGCTAAAAGAAAATATGGATGAATGGAGTTGTTGGGGTTTACAATTTCATTTTATCCACCCTCACATATCTACTCTTCTTATTTAATTTACTTATTTATCATATTGCCATGCAAACTTTCTTGGTCTACCCTTAACCCAATCCCTTGGTGAAAAGAACCTATTACTAATTATCCGCTTGCTATCCCTAGCCTCCCCTAATAATTAGTAATGCATGATAAACGGAAGCAAAATACAATTCACTGTCCTACCCCTATCCCTAGGCGATATTAGCATAATCAAGGAATTCCCCCCAGTTCATGACATTACTGTACGTCCCCGTATCAATAAAGACAAACAACATTTACCGAATGAGTTAAACGATAAAAGCATTAAATATAGGTAAGGAACCCAATAATTGATAAATCAAGCATATGCAAACATATAAACTAAATAAGAATTTAGATATATGAGAGTTTCAAAAGATTACATTGTTCCCCAACAATAAAGGGTTTAGTTCACCATAATCATGGTGAAACTAGATGAAATATAATGGAAGACTGGAAAAGCAAACCTTAGGTTTGATAAAGTGGAGCCTAAGCATCCAAGAAATCTCCTCCAAGGTGTGTGGAACAGCTCTGGACGTTTCTTTCTGCCAAAATAATCTCATTTGGATTCGCACTGGGCTATATATAAGCAAAAAAGATAACAGAAAGATCTCAGAATCCAAAATATAAAAACAGACAACCGCCCAGGCACCAAAGTTGGCCGCTCAGCGGTTTGCCTAAATCCCCGCCACCGCCTAGGCGTCACAATTGACCGCTGAGCGGTTTGCCTCTTGCCGTTCTGGACACTCTGCGTCACCGCCTAGGCGCCAGACAGTGGCTCCACCTCGAATTAGGACGCTCAGTGCTGGAATTTGACGCTTAAGCGGTCCACAGACTCTTCTTTTCTTCCTTTTTCTCCTTCATTCTTGAGTCTATGACCTTCCTACTTCATTTCCATCTTCAATTCTCATAAAAAACCCTGCAAAACAGAGCAAAACAAGCATAATATCCCTAAAAACAGCTTTTGACTCTCATGTGACATAACTTAAGAGTTTTACTTGATTCTAAGCTCATTTTAAGCTACAAAGGGTGTGTTTTGATATCAAATTTATGCATGAAAATAACGGTTTTTAGACCGTTATCAAGTGCCCGTCAACATTAAGAGGGCAGATCTAACATCTCTGGCAAAGTGCTGGATGGCATTTACTCATGCCAATATTCAGCCGTGCTCCCATGTTTCTAATATCACCATGCACAAGATCATATTCATCTATTGTATGCTGAGCTAGATGGATACGAATGTTGGTGAGGTTATTGCCAACGAGATCCAGAGTTGCACTACTACTGTGAGTAGCAGGACGCCGTTGCGACATCTGTCCCTGATTACCTTTTTGTGCCAACAAGCTGGGGTGGACACTTCTGTTCCACCATACGAGAAGCCTAGGAAGGCCATAGATGCCTCCTATTATCGACCGTTTTGTGGAGGAAACGAGGCATCTAGAGCAGTGCCTAGGAGACGTCCTAGGAGAGGAGCGGCCCAGTAGGAGGATGAACCTGCACAACATGCAAAGCCATTCCAGATGAGGGACATGTATATGTCCATGATGGAGGCCAGATTGGAGTCTCTCCGCAGGGGGCAGATAGCTACTGCCGAGATGATAGTGGGGTTGTATGACACATCATCGGTGCACAGGTGGACTATGGATGAGTTGCATAGTGCTATGGCTTGGCCTCAGGAGCAGGCACATGGTAGCGGATATGGAGCAGCTGGAGCACCAGGCATGGAAGAGGATGATGAGGAGGATGACTTTGAGGATGCAAAAGTTGGAGATCGGGAGGACTCAGATGATGACATGAGTTGAAAAGGCATCTACAGATGGATGCCAGTGCTTAGGACATGGGTTTTATCTTTTTCTTTTGTACTTTGAATTTTTAGAATAGGTTGAATTTTATTGTAGGTGTTTGTGCTTGGCTTGAACACTATTTCTGACTATGGTTTGACTTGATGATATTTCATGATGAGTTCATTTGATGATGATTGGATGTGGATGATGATTGAGATTGTATTGCATGCTGATATATAGGTGAATGGTTCACTAGCTATGTGAACAGATGTGTGATGATTTATGATTGTGGTTATGATGCTAAGCAGGGTGTACGAGTGATGTGTGAGAAAGCATAGTTGTGTGAGGTTTTGAACTCCAGAGTGTTCATTGATATATGTGTTATTCATATGGAAGCATGAATGATATTGCCTGAATATTTTCGATTGATTGAATTGCATGTTTATGTCATATGATCAAGGCCATTTTTGGAAGCCATTCTTAGCCGAACATTAACCCAAAGAAAAGAGAATCATGTGTTCTATACTTTTTGAACCCTAGCCTTGAAACAGGATGAAAACTCTTGCTTTGAAAATTTTTACCTTGAGTTGGGTTGAGAATAATTGTATGATATTGTCAAGGTTCAAGTTTGGGGTTGTTGGGGAAATTGAAAGGCAAAAGAAAGGCATTGAGCTCAAGTGTTGAATAAAAGAAAAGCATGAGAAAAGAAAAGAGAAAAAAAGAAAAAGCATGAAAGATGAGCTCAATGTAAAAATAAAAAGAAAAAGGAATGAAGTTGGGAATGAGTGAGATTGGTTAAAAAGAGAGTTTGTGCTTGAACTTTGAATGCTAAAATAACTCTCTTAACTCAAGGATTTTGTGTTCCAGAAAAACCAATTTTTCTTGTTAACCCAGCCTCATTATAAGCCTTGGAAAAGTCCTTGTGATGACATTTGTATGTGAGAATGTTGATTTTAGTAGATGAAGGGCAATTTGGTTCCAGAAAAAGAAGAGTCAAAGTCACCGCTCAGCGCTATTTTCCAGCGCTGAGCGTCAGACTCGAGGGAGCAGTCATTGCCTCTTGCTCAAGCGGTGCCGCTGAGCGTCCAGGCGAGTTCGAGGCAAACCGCTGAGCGGTGAGATGGACCGCTGAGCGGTCCGGCTATTTGGATGGAAACCGCTGAGCGGCCAAATTAGGCACTGAGCGGTGGAATGTTGGGCTTGGGCTTAAATTTTGTTACTTTTATGCGTTATAAATAACCCTAGTGCGACCTTCAAAGGGATCTTTTGGCAGGCAGAGACGTCCAGAGCAGTTCTACACTCCTTGGAGGCGATTTCTTGGATGCTTAGGCTCCAATTTATCAAATCTAGGGTTTACTCTTCCATTCTTTCATGTAATTCCATCTAGTTTCACCATGTCTATGGTGAACTAAACCCTTTATTGTTGGGGAACAATGTAATCTTTTGAAACTCTCTTATATTGAAATTCTTGTTTTATTCATATGCTTATCTATGCTCAATGCTTTTATCGTTTAACTCATTCAGTAAGAAGATATTTGCCTTTGTCAATACGGAGACGTACGGGGAAGTCATGAAATGATAGAGAATTCCTTGATTAAGCAATACTACCTAGAGATAGGGGTAGGACGATCAATTGTATTTGCTTCTATGATATATGCATTGCTAATTACTTAGGGAGACTAGAGATAGTAAACTAGTAGTTAGTGATAGGCTCTTTTTGCCGAGAGATCGGGTTTAGGGTAGGCAAAGAAAGTTTGCATGACAATTAGATAGTAAAGCGAATTAAACAAGAAAAGTAGATATAAGAGGGTGGATAAGATGAAATTGTAAACCCCAACAACTCCATTCATTCATATCTTCTCTTTGCCAATTGATTCATTTGCATTTGCATGTTTATTTTTGTTCTTTGCATTAAACACTTAAAATCAATTCTTTTCATGTCCTATAAGATCAATTTACATGAAAGATAAGGCCTAAGAGTCCTTTGGGAGAACGATATTCGGTCTTACCGATTATATTACTTGATAACAATCTGGTACACTTGCCAGGGGCTTAACAATATAGCAGTCCATGAAGGCTTTTAGGGACTCCTCCTTGTCTTGCTTAAGGCTCATCAAATCCAAAGTAGTCAAATATTGTATTCAACTTCCACCAAAATGCTGGCTAAACAGGTTTCAAATGCTTAAGAAATTCTCCACCGAGTTGGGTGGTAGAGAATTGAACCATTCTAGGGCCTCCCCTCCAAGCGATAAAGAAAAGGCTCTATACCATATGGCATCACTGGCTGTGTGGAATGTCATTCGGTTCACAAACATCTTTAGGTGTTCCTCGAGGTCAGTTGACCCATCATACATGTTGAAGTTGGGAGTGACGAACTGCTCAGAGATGTGAGCCTCCATGATTGCCAAGACGAATGGCAGCATCCCAAATGGGTGTTTTGTTTGCGCAGAATGACGCTCCTTGCTTGCCCTCGTGCTATACTCCTACATGGTTTTCAGGGTGTTATCCCTAGGTTTACTTCTCGCAGCAAGTTCCACACTTGTCGAAACATAATGTTGGGCGGTCTGCTTCATCTGGGTGGTCACGTTCTATGCTCCAGCCGCATTCTCGACCCTAGCCGCGTTCTCTGCCCTCAAGGCCGCCTACTCTCCTTCATATCATTGGTGCATCTCCAACATTTGTTCTTGCAATGCTTTGATCATATTTGTTGAGTCTTCTGTGTTCATGTTCCTTGTGGTCACCATTGGGTTTCTTCAAGTTCCTCGGGCCCCATGGTGGGTGCCAAAATGTTTCGGGTATGGGGTATAGGATCACAATCAAAACACTTCACGTCACACTTTTTTCCAAGCCTCATAACTTCGTTTTCATAGTCTCAGTCGTATAGTTCTCCTGATTCCTTAATACTCCTTCTCCAAGTCATGTGGGGGTACTTGTCAAAGGTACTTCGACGTTCAAGTTAGTAATATGACCGTTCGGTTAGCACAATAAAATCTTAAATTTGTGCTAAATGTAATCACCTACCTACTTACCTCAAACTTATATTTATAGGTTTCAAGATAGACATATAATTAGTATAGGCTTAATCATTGCCCAATAATCGGTAAACATGTTTTGTCTTTAAACTTGATTATTGTTGATACTTAAGGTGTTTAAATGTTTATAACTATTCAACCATCCCTGGAGTTTGACTGAGCAATTGGATATTCGAGCTTTAGTGCGCTCCTTTCGTGGACCATTTGATCAATAGCTGACCAGGTGGGCATACGGTACATCTATTTTTTTTAATTAGATATTATTAATTCTTTCTTATTATGATTTCCTTAGAATTGTACTTGATTCATTTTTAACTTTTTAACCATTAACAAATTAAACCGTGTTGGTGAAATTTGATTATGATAATTAGAGTTATCAACTTGAATTATGGTCTTTGGGTCAGTCCTAGTCCATTCTTGAAAAAGTTTTCTTTTATTGGACTTCAAATTGAGAGGCCACAAAAAAACCCCAGCCTCCAATCCTCCCTCTCACGTGGGTTAAGGTTAGGGTTAAATTGGGTTTAATCCCACTATAAGATTTTAATTAGCTACTCAAATAATACTTTCAACCTAGGTCATATATCAATTCGGATGTCTAAGGCAGAAGGCCAAGATAGGTCGACCTTCTTGGATGAAGATTTGAGATGGGCTCTCTCAAACTAAAGGTTGGGAAGGGTCAACTAAGGTTAAAGATTGGGATGGACTGGCTAGGGCTGAAGGTCAAGATCGACCAGTCATACCGAAGGACAAGATGAGCCAGCCTAGGCCAAAGATGGAAACGGGTCAACCAGGGTCAAAGGACGAGATCGGGGACAAGGGTCAAGACAAGCTTGTTAGGGCCAAAGGTAGAATGGGTTTACTCAAATCGAAGGTCGAGACAGGTTCGCCCGAACCGATGGTTAAGAAAAGTTGGCCTAAAACAAAGGTCGAGACAAGCCTGACTGAATCCGCCAAGTAGACCTCGATTGAATTGGCCAGCCAGCTTCGACCAAAATTTCGTTGAATTTAGCCGAGTATGCCTCGATCGAAATTCAGTTGAGTCTATCCTGACCAAATTTTTTCTAAGACGACCTCGACCAAGTCGATCCAGACCAAATTTCAGCCAAATTCAATGGAGCAAATTCTAGTTGGATTTTTGCCAAGTCGATCCTGGTCAAATTTCGACTGAGTTTGCCTCGATTGAAATTTGGTCGAATTCTTTCAATTTGACCACAACCGAAATTCATCTAAATTTGACCAAGTTGGCCTCAATCAAAATTTGATCATGTTTAATCAAGTCTGCCTTACTTAAAATTTAGTCAATCAAGTCAACCCTAACTAAAGTTTGACCCGGTTGACCCATGCCAAATTTTGCCCCACCCTCAGTCGAAGGTTGAGACGAGTTTGTTTGGGTTGAATGTCAGAAAGGATCAAATGAGTTTGATAGTCGAGACAGAACCGATCCGAGTTGAAAGTCGAGATGGGGCTGACACGGGCTGAAGGTCGACTCTGTTAAGATATGCTAAATATTCTATTAAAAAATATTAGGCAATCAAATATTGTGTTAGTTATAATTTATATATTATAATAATTTTTGCAGATTTGTGCACCTGTCATTCCTTTAATAGATGAAGAATTATAGGATCCTTGTATGTATATATATGGTATTATACTCTTTGAAATAATACATTAGAATTATTCTTTAAACGTTTTAATATGGTATTAAGAGCTAAACACTAATATCCTCTACAATAGGAAACAATGCCTTTTTTTGAATATTTTTTTTGGCTCCTTCCGATAAAAATCAATCATAGAAACATGATTCTAGGACTTTCGCAGCTTCCAAGAGTTATATGTCTACTACTTCCGGATTTGTGACCAAGTCAAGTATATCTAACTCTGCCCTTAATCTTTTTATTGTTACTAAGGATAGTGATTGGATAATTGATTCACGTGCTATTGATCATATGACTTCTGATCCTCGTATATTTACTATTTTTTCCTCTAATTGTTCTAAAACTGTTATTATTAATGCAATTGAAGTCTCATCTCCTATTGAAGGTGTAGGTACTATATCCCTCTCACCATCCTTATCGATTCCTAATGTTTTATTTGTTCCTACATTAAACTGTAATCTGATCTCCGTCAGCAAGTTAACCAAATCACATTCTTGTATTGCCTTGTTTTACCCAACCCATTGTCTTTTTCAGAACATCCATTCCAAGGAGAAGATTGTCAGTGGTAGAGAGAGTGAAGGATTGTATTATCTTGAAAATGTCTCACAACAAACTCATAAAAGAGTGTTGGCTTGTCTTGAGAATGATCACATACAAGATAAAAACAAAAAGAAAATTTGGTTATGGCATAGACGGTTGGGAAATCCCTCCTTTGGTTATTTAAAAAAATTACTTTCATCATTATTTCATAAATGCAATATTTATGATTTTCTTTTTGAAACTTGTTTTATGACAAAAAGTCATCGTGTTGTATTTTCTTTAAGCAATAAAAAATTGATTTTCCTTTTTCATTAATTCACATAGATGTTTGGGGCTCTACCCCACAATCTACACATAATGGAAAAAAATGGTTTATTAGTTTTGTTAATGATTCTACTCGGGTAACCTGGGTATATTTGCTTAAACATAAAAGTGATGTGTGTGATGTGGTTCGTTCCTTCTATCATATGATCGTTACCCAATTTAACAGATCTATTAAGTTCATTTGATCAAACAATAGAGGGGAATATTTTAAGACTAAATTTATAGAGTTCATGAACTCTAAAGGCATCTTACATTAAACTACATGTCCTTATTCACCATAACAAAATGGAGTGGTTGAGAGGAAAAATAGACATCTATTTGAAGTGACAAGATCACTTTTGATAGATTGTAATGTCCCATCTCATTTATGGGGTGAGGTTTTGAGCTCTTTCATTTACACTTTTGATAGATTGTAATGTGTTTTTATTCGGTATGGATCAACTCAAAAAGGTTATTATGCTTACCATCCACAATCAAAGAAAATTTATATCTCTATGGATGTGACATTTAATGAGCATCAATTTTTTTATGTTGATTCTACACTTTAGGGGCAATGAAAGTGAAGTGCATAATCATGATGTTAGTTGTTAAACCCCTGGCAAGTGTACCAGATCGTTATCAAGTAATATAATTGGTAAACCCAATATCGTTCTCCCAAAGGACTCAAAGGCCTTATCTTTCGTGTAAATCAATATCGTAAGACTTGTAGAGAAAACTTACTTGTGGTTTCAATGCAAAAACAAAAAGTAAACATGCAAATGCAATTGATTCAATTGACAAGAAAAAGGTATGGATGAATGGAGTTGTTGGGGTTTACAATTTCATCTTATCCACTCTCTTATATCTATTCTACTTATTAAATTCGCTTTATTATCTAATTGTTATGCAAACTTTCTTAGTCTACCCTCGGCGAGAAGAGCCTACTACTAGTTACTGGCTTACTATCCCTAGTCTCCCCTAGTAACTAGCAGTGCAAGTACCACAGAAGCAAAATACAATTGATCATCCTACCCCCCTATCCCTAGGTGGTATTGCTTAATCAAGGAATTCCCTATCAGTTCATGACTTCCCCGTACGTCCCCGTATCGACAAAGGCAAACATCTATTTATCAAATGAGTTAAATGATAATAGCTTTAAGCATAGATAAAGAACCCAACAATAGATAAAAACAGCATATGAAAGCATATGAATAAAACAAGAATTTCAATATAAGAGAGTTTCAAAAGATTACATTGTTCCCCAACAACAAAAGGTTTAGTTCATCATTGACATGGTAAAACTAGATGAAATACAATGAAAGAATGGAAAAGCAAACCCTAGATATGATAAATTGGAGCCTAAGCATCCAAGAAATCTTCTCCAAGGAGTGTACAATAGCTTTGGACGTCTTCTTCTGCCAAAAGAATAATATTGAATCGCACTAAGGCTATATATAGGGCATAAAAGTAACAGAATTTAAGCCCAAGCCCAGCACACAACCGCTCAACATCGAATTTCACCGCTGAGTGGTTTGCCTCTGATCGCTCTGGACGCTCAGCGTCACCGCCTAGGCGTCAGACAGTGGCTTTCCCTCTAATAATGGTGCTCAGCGGTGCATTTTGACGCTGAGCAGTGCATAAACTCTTCTTTTCTTCATTTTTCTTCTTCTTCCTTGAGTCTAAGACCTTCCTTCTTCAATTTCATCCTTAATTCTCATCAAAACCCTACAAAACAATGCAAAACAAGCATAATATCTCTAAAAACAACTTTTGACTCTCAAATGACTCAACTTAAGTGTTTTACTTAATTTTAAGCTCATTCTCAACCATAAAGGGTGTATTTTGATATCAATTTAAGCATGAAAATAACGGTTTTTAGACCGTTACACAACCCCAAACTTAGAACTTTGTTTGTCCTCAAGCAAACAAAACAAAACTTGGCTTTCCACTTTTTCATCAAAGAGTTCAACAATCCCGAAATTCATTTTCTTATGACAAGAACTACTCAATTTCAGATTTTCAGTGGAATCTAATCAAAATGTATACATACTTTCTATTCAACTCGTTCACATGATCACATATTTCCCAACAGATGTTTTATTTATGAATAATCAATCAACTAAGCATAGATGTAATCATAGAATTCAACAATTCTCACCAAGCAAGTGTTTCACTCAATCACTCAAGTGTTTAAAAAAAATCACTACACTCTCTACTATTCACATGTCACATGAAACAAAATTGTCCTTCATACAATCAACATTCTTACATGTCAATGCCATCACAAGGACTTTTGCAAGGCTTATAATGAGGCTAAGCTAACAAGAAAAGTTGGTTCTTCTGGATCACAAAATCCTTGAGTTAAGAGAGCTATTTTAACATTTAAAGTTCAAGCACAAACTCTCTTTCTTTAACCAATCTCACTCATTCCCAACTTCTTCCCTTTCCTTTTATTTTTACATTGACCTCATCTTTCATGCTTTTTCTTTTCTTCATGCATTTTTCTTTTTCAACACTTGAACTCAATGCCTTTCTTTTTGCCTTTCAAATTTCCCAACAACCCTAAACTTGAACCTTTTCAACAATTATTGTCAACCCAACAAAAGGTAAATAATTTCAAAGCAAGGGTTTTCATCCTGTTTAAGGCCAAGGTTCAAAAGGGTATAACATTTTAATCACTTTGGGTGAATATTTGGCTAAGTAAGGGCTTCCAAAAATGGCCTTGATCATATGATGTAAACATGCAATTCAATCAATTATCAAGACTCAGACAATATCATTCATGTTTTCCTATGAACAGTACATATAACAATGAATGCTCTGGAGCTCAATACCTCACACAACATGCTTTCTCACATATCATTCATTCATACACCCTGCTTAGCATCATAACCACAATCATAATTCATCACACATCTGTTCACATAGCTAGTGAACTTTCCACCTGGATATCAACATGTAACACAACTCAATCATCATCCACATCCAATCATCATCCAATAGATTCATCATGCATTTCATTCAGTCAAACATTTTTAGAAATAGTGTTCAAGCCAAGCATAGACACTGACAATCAAAATTCAACCTATTCGAAAAAAAACAAAATACAAAAGTGAAAGATAAAACCCCTGTTCTAAGCACTGGCATCCATCAGTAGATGCCATATCACTCCATGTCGACATCAGAGTCCTCATCCTCTCCAGCCTCTGCATCCTCAAAGTTATCATCCTTGTCATCATCCTCCCTGACTAGAGATTCAGCTTCTCCAGCTCCACTCCCATGTGCCTGCTCTGGCCAACCCACTCTCTTTTTGAAATCATCCATCGTCCACCTATGAGCAAGAGGTGTGTCATACATGCCTATGATCATCTCGGCAATAACAACCTGTCCTTGGGGTGGAGAAACCTTGAATGTATGCAAAATTATTATAACTGATGATGGATGAAACCAAAATGTAGTTCTCTCTCAAAAACCCCAAACATGGATTATGAATGATGCAAAAGTGATAGAGAATGGATTTTCTAAAATGCAACAATTAAATCCTAAATACAATTCTCACTCGCTTTACGTACTTATGCAACAATTAAGCCCTAAATGCAACTAGAATAGTATTAAAACATGCAACAATAATAAATCAATCAATTGGGTTGCCTCCCAGGTAGCGCTTGTTTAACGTTACGAGCCTGACCCAAACCTTTCTAGCACCCATCAGTAAGTGCAATCCTTACCAACACCCATCAGTAGGTGTACTTACCTGTATCTCTAGTAGATACATAAAAATTAGCATCCCTCAGTAGATGCTACCCAAAAATTGTTTAAAGATCCAAGAATTACATGTCCAAAATAAAATAAAACTAATATATTACAACAACTGGGATGTCCTCCAGCAAACACCCATCAGTAGGTGTTGATATTCTTCTTACTTGATATCCTTTTCTTTTTCTTCTTCCTGCTAAATCTCTTCAAAAACTTGATCGAACCAAGCACCTGTTTCCATGTATCAATCATAGGAACTTTAATCCTCAATTTCTTGAAGAACTCCATAAAGCATTTAAACTTCTTTTCCTTCCTATAATATTTCTTCTGATGAGGAAGGGGTTTTCCATGTGATCTTTTCTTCTTTCCTCTCTTCCTATTTTTCTCAATCTTTTCCTCCCTCAAGTTTCTCTTTTTATTTTTCCTTGATTTCTTCTTTATTTTCCCATATTTTTTCTTTTTTTCTTTTTTCTCAACCACTATTTTTTCTTTCTCCTCATCTTTCTCTTCCTCACTCAACTTTTTTGTTCCTTCTTTCTCTATATCTCTCTCTCTATCTTTTCTTCCTCAATCTTCTCCTCCTTTTTCTCCATTTTTTTCTCCTCAACAACCTTCTCTGTTTCTATCTTTTTCACCTTTCTCTATCTTCTCCACATCAACAACCTTATCAATTTGTGTCTCCAAATTCCTGAAGGTAACTTCATAGCTCTTGGAATCGTACTTCTTCAAAAATTTGTCAAACTTTTCATTAAGGCTCTCGACTTGTTCCGTCAAATTAGCTAACTGATGACATAGTTGTTGCTCATCCTCCCATGTTTCTGTTGATAAAGAGAGTTGTTGCTGCCAGTAATATTGTTGCATCTCTTCCATGCTCCTAGTAGAAGAAAAACTTGTATCCATGTCCTACGAAAAGAGTTCGTTACTCTTCATATTCTCCTCTACACCTTTGACATGGTATATTTGCATATTCATGATCCTCTAAAGAAGTTCGTCAGAATTTGTGTACTCCCTGAGTGGAGTAGTTTGTTGTGCAGCAGCTCGCCCAAATTGGCTTTGATCCATGTATGAGTGAGGTTCCCACCAGTGGTTGAAATTATTTTGGTAGAATTGAGTGCCCAAATAATTAAATTCTTGTCGAAACTACATCCTACAAACATTAGGCACAAAACCCTAGAAAACAGTTATTAGAACAAAAGTAAAAATAAACATAAAATCAAGTCAAATTTAATCAATTTACACTACTCGAAAAGTTAAACCACGCGTCCCCGACAACGACACCAAAAACTTGTTAAACCCTTGGCAAGTGTACCAGATCGTTATCTAGTAATATAATTGCTAAACCCAATATCATTCTCCCAAAGGACTCAAAGGCCTTATCTTTCGTGTAAATCAATATCGTAAAACTTGTAGAGAATATTTACTTGTGGTTTCAATGCAAAAACAAAAGTAAACATGCAAATGCAATTGATTCAATTGACAAGAAAAATGTATTGATGAATGGAGTTGTTGGGGTTTACAATTTCATCTTATCCACTCTCTTATATCTATTCTTCTTACTAAATTCTCTTTATTATCTAATTGTTATGCACACTTTCTTAGTCTACCCTAAACCCGATCCCTTGGCGAGAAGAGCCTACTACTAGTTACTGGCTTACCATCCCTGGTCTCCCCTAGCAACTAGCAGTGCAAGTACCACAGAAGCAAAATACAATTGATCTTCCTATCCCCTATCCCTACGTGGTATTGCTTAATTAAGGAATTCCCTATCAGTTCATGACTTCCCCGTACGTCCCTATATCGACAAAGGCAAACATCTATTTATCAAATGAGTTAAATGATAATAGCTTTAAGCACAGATAAAGAACCCAAAAATTGATAATAACATCATATGCAAGCATATGAATAAAACAAGAATTTCAATATAAGAGACTTTCAAAAGATTACATTGTTCCCCAACAACAAAAGGTTTAGTTCACCATTGACATGGTGAAACAAGATGAAATACAATGAAAGAATGGAAAAGCAAACCCTAGATATGATAAATTGGAGCCTAAGCAGCCAAGAAATCTTCTCCAAGGAGTGTACAACAGCTCTGGACTTCTTCTTCTGCCAAAAGAATAATATTTGAATCGCACTGAGGCTATATATAGGGCATAAAAGTAACAGAATTTAAGCCCAAGCCCAGCAGACAACCGCTCAGCGTCCAATTTTACCGCTCAGCGGTTTTTCTCAAGTCGCACCACCGCTCAGCGATCAGTTTCACCGTTGAGTGGTTTGCCTCTAATCGCTCTGGACGCTCAGCGTCACCGCCTAGGCGCCAGAGGCATTTGCTAAAGTGCCTCAGAGAATGGTATGGTTATTTCCAATTTCTTGAAAATCTCCATAAAACGCTCAAATTGCTTTTCTTTCTCCTTTCTTGAATATATCTTTGGATACGGCAATGGTTTTTCATACTCCCTCTCTTTCAATTTTACAACCTCCTCTTCTTGATTTTGATTCATCATATTTTTCTCTATCTCACACTCCTCCCTCTGATCACTCTTTTTTTCAATACTCTCTTTTTCTTGTTTATTTTTCTCAACCCTTCTTTCCTCTAATATTCTCCCATTTCTAGTAACAATCTCACATGCTTCTCCCACATTACTTTTCTCCACACAATTAACATCAAACATATTCCTATTCACAATTCTCTGAAAAATTTCTTCAGATTCTACGCTTCTTTGTACTGGCATGAATTGAGGCTGTTGTGGGATTCTTGAAGCTTCTATAACTGCCTGTGATAAACTAGATAATTTTTGCGTAATTAACTCCAATTGTTGAGCAATTATCTTATTCTGCTCCATCATCAAACTATTATTTTGTAACATTGAAGCTTCATTAACAACATCAACATGTTCACTATGCGTCTCCTCATTATCTGTCATACTTTCAATCAAATCATAAGCTTCATCCTCAGTCTTCCTTCTTATGTCTCCTCCGGCTGCAGCATTCAACATCATCTTTGACTACATGTTCAGACCACTTAGGTAAGCAAGAACTAGGGTTGTCTTGTCAAACCCGTGGACTGGTGTCTTTCTCACTAAGCCTTTAAACCTGTCCCATGCTTGGCCGAGAGTTTCCTTCATGCCCTGTTTGAACGATGAAATCTCCAGCCTTCCCTGAGTAATTTTAGACTGTGGAAAATATTTGTTGACAAATTTGGTTGCCATAGTCTCCCATGTAGTGAATGTTCCTTCAGGAAAGGAATTAAGCCACGTCTTAGCATTGCCTCCCAATGAGAATGGAAACAAGCTAAGCTTTACTCTTTCGTCTGATGATCATATGGGTTCTCATTGTTGTAAATTTCACTAAATGTCGTCAAATAATCATATGGGTTCTCATTTGACAATCCGTGAAATTGATTGCTTTATACCAGATGGATTAGTGTTGGGTTCATCACCATATTAACTGTACGATCTGTAGGCATGGCTATGCTATTGAAGTGGAAAGGGCCCACAACATTGGACTGATCTGCAAGTGTGCGTCTTGGAAGAGGTTGATTCGCCATCTCCTCTAAGTTCTGTGTAAACGCCTCTGGTGAAGAATGTAAGAGTCTTTCAGGAGAGGGAAAGGGTTCATGTGATAGACGTCTAACTCTTCTTTCTCTCCTATCTGATATACCTTCAAGAAGAGATTGTTGGCTTTTCTTACTTCTAGTTTGTATTGCTTCCTGCATGCACAAGAAAAAAAAACCCTAAAAGCACTTTTACAAATAAGGAAAATAAAACAAAAACAAAAAAAATATATACAATAATTACACCAAGTCAAATTCAATCAATTTACACTACTCAAAAAGTTAAACCACGAGTCCCCGGCAACGGCGCCAAAAACTTGTTAAACCCCTGGCAAGTGTACCAGATTGTATCAAGTAATATAATTGGTAAACCCAATATCGTTCTCCCAAAGGACTCAAAGGCCTGATCTTTCGTGTAAATCAATATTTTCAAACTTGTAAAGAAAATTAATTTGTGATTTCAATGCAAAAACAAAAAGTAAACATGCAAATGCAATTGATTCAATTGGCAACAAAAAGGTATGGATGAATGGAGTTGTTGGGATTTACAATTTCATCTTATCCCCTCTCTTATATCTACTCATCTTATTAAATTCACTTTATTATCTAATTGTTATGTAAACTTTCTTAGTCTACCCTAAACCCGATCCCTCGGCGAGAAGAGCCTACTACTAGTTACTGGCTTACTATCCCTAGTCTCCCCTAGTAACTAGCAGTGCAAGTACCACATAAGCAAAATACAATTGATAGTCCTACCCCCCTATCCCTAGGTGGTATTTGTTGATCAAGGAATTCCTTATCAGTTCATGACTTCCCTGTACGTCCCCGTATCGACAGAGGCAAATATCTATTTATCAAATGAGTTAAATGATAATAGCATAGAGCATAGATAAAGAACCCACAATTGATAATAACAGCATATGCAAGGATCTAAATAAAACAAAAATTTCAATATAAGAGAGTTTCAAAACATTACATTGTTCCCCAACAACAAAGGGTTTAGTTCACCATTGACATGGTGAAACTAGATGAAATAAAATGAAAGAATGGAAAAGCAAACCCTAGATATGATAAAATGGAGCCTAAGCATCCAAGAAATCTTCTCCAAGGAGTGTAGAATAGCTCTGGACGTCCTCTTCTGCCAAAAGAATAATATTTGAATCGCACTGAGGCTATATATAGGGCATAAAAGTAACAAAATTTAAGCCCAAGCCTAGCAGACAACCGCTCAGCGTCCAATTTTACCGCTCAGCGGTTTCCCTCAAGTCGCACCACCACTCAGCGGTCAGTTTCACCGTTGAGCGGTTTGCCTCCGATCGCTCTGGATGCTCAGCGTCACTGCCTGGGCGCCAGACAGCAGCTTTCCCTCGAATAATGGCGCTCAGCGGTGCATTTTAACGCTGAGCAGTGCATAGACTCTTCTTTTCTTCATTTTTCTTCTTCTTCTTTGAGTCTAAAACCTTCCTTCTTCAATTCCATCCTTAATTCTCATCAAAACCCTTCTAAATAATGCAAAACAAGCATAATATCTCTAAAAACAGCTTTTGACTCTCAAATGACTCAACTTAAGTGTTTTACTTGATTCTAAGCTCATTTTAAGCCATAAAGGGTGTATTTTGATATCAATTTAAGCATGAAAATAATGGTTTTTAGACCGTTATCAGGGTTTCCTGGAACCGAGGCATAAACATTCGCTATTATTACAATTATGCCATCGCATTTTTATATGCTTCGGTTTTGATAAAACCGAAACCTATATGGCACGTTAGAAAGCGGATTTTTTACTAGTGTAATTTACCATTGATTTTGTACAAGAACTTAGTAGAGGAAAATAAGTAATTAAGAAAATGTTGAATATGAAATATATAGAAAAATAACTATGACACACATAAATAATTGGGCTCTTCATTGAATACTGATAATCTTTAAATAGGTGCAAATAATAAAAACTAAAACCAAAATATATTTAACTCAATAAAAACAACTACTTAATCAATATCTATCTTATATAAATGAAATAAAATAATACTGCACTTAAATAAATGAAAAATCAAAACTACCTATCCCTATTTTATCTCTATCAAAATCAAACTACATATTATTTGACTTAAACTATTCAAATAAGATTCAAATAAAATTACTAATAAACCACTAAAATTTAAGTTTATCCTAACAAAACTCTCCCATAAGTTTTAATTTTTCGTCCTTTATTTGGCTTTCCTTTTGGATCACCCCACATCAAGCTTGCTTCTTTCAACCAAATTTGCATTCTTTATTTTCTTCATGTTCGTTGTGTTGTCTTTCACCTTAATTAAACTCTCTAACCCTTTAGATGACTTTTTCTTTGTTCTACCTAACTTTTCAATAACCTCGACTAACTTGTTTTTTACTTTAGGCGATTTCTCAACAATCTTGACTGACTTTTTAGTAGCATTAGCTGACTTCTTCATCTCATCCGAAATTTTACTCATCAGATTTTGTGCTATCTTAGTATTTGAGCTTCTCATACCTTGGTTTTTCTCAACATCTTCATCTTCATTTTTCCTATTTTAATCTAGTTTAAGAACACTAGATGATTCCTCCTCATTGACAACAATCATGGATTTTAAAGGATTTCGTCTATCCGAGTTTTGTTAGCCTTAGCAGCCATCCATAAGCTAGTGATACACCAAATGGATGTTAAAACTGCCTTTTTGAATGATTATTTAGAGGAGGAAATTTATATGACTCAACCTGAAGGGTGTGTTGTACCTGGTCAAGAGAAAAAAGTTTGTAAACTTTTAAAATCTTTATATGGGTTGAAACAAGCACCAAAACAGTGGCATGAAAAACTTGATAATGTATTGCTATGTGATGGTTTTTCACCTAATGATGCTTATAAATGTGTGTACTGATAACGGTTAAAAAACCGTTATTTTCATACTTAATTTTGATACAAAATAAACCCTTTATGACTTAGAAACTAGCTTGAAATCATGCATTTTGTCTTAGTTAGGTTAGAAGAGAGTCGAAGGTGGTTTTATGGGTATTATGCTTGGTTTTCCTTGTTTTGACAAGACTTAACGAGAATTGAATGAAGGATATTGAAGTAGGAAGGAGTTAGACTCGAGAAAGGATGAAAAAAAGGTGCAGATGAAGAATCGCAACCACCTCTCAGCGCCAGTTCAGCGCTGAGCTCAAGCTTTGCTGAATAAAGACTCTATCAAACGCTTAAGCGCTGACGCTGAGGGGAGAAGATAGAGTCGCGCCTACCGCTGAGCGGCAGATCCACCGCTGAGCGTTGGCCTCTCTAGTGAAGTCACTGCCAAACGCCTGGGCGTGAACGCTAAACGTCCCACTTGAGTGTCGCACCCACCGCTGAAAGGTGAACCCAGCGCTGAGCGTTGTACTTATGGGCCTGGGCCAAAATTCTGTTATTTTTCTAAGTTATAAATAGACCCCAGATGAACCAAAAGGGGTATCTTTTGGCAGAAAGGACGCAGAAACATAATTTTCACACCTTGGAGGCGAATCTTGGATGCGGGAGCTCCAATTTTACAAATCTAGGGTTATCTTTTATCTTCTTTCCATTCAATTCATCTAGGTTCACCATGATTATGGTGAACTAAACCCTTTGTTGTTGGGGAACGATGTAATCCTTTGAAACTCTCTTATATCTAATTTCTTATTTTATTCATATACTTGTGTTATTCAATAGTTTGAGTTTTTCTTCTGTTCTTGCCAATGCTTTGTTTAAGACGTTATTCAAATGCATCACCTTTGATTCTTTCTATATGGAGACGTATAGTTAGGTCTAGACATGAAGAATTTCTCTTGATGAAGACATATTACCTAGAGATAGGAATACGAAAGTCAATTGCTTTAAGCTTCTGTGGATATTGCATGAGTGATTACTAGGGAGACTAGAGATAGTAAACTAGTAGTTGTGATTAGGCTCTTTTCGCCGAAAGATCGGGTTTAGAGTAAAATAGAAAGTTGCATGAACATTGATAACATAGTAGATATTTGAGAGTGGATTAGAATGAAATCGTAAACCCCAACAACTTCATTCATCCATATCTTTCTCTTGCCAATTGATCAAAACCCTTACATGCATGTTTAATTCTTATTTTGCATTTACAAGTCAATTTATTATTTACTCAAGTCTTATGATTTCCATTAATCACATGAACGTTTAGGCCTAAGAGTCCTTTGGGAGACGATACTCGGACTTACCGTTTATTTATTACTTGATACGATCTGGTACACTTGTCAGTGTGTTAACATGTACTCTAAATTTAAAAATGATGATTGTGTCATTATATGTTTATATGTGGATGACATGTTAATTTTTGGTACATGCAATGAGATTGTTGTTGGAACTAAACTGTTTCTAGGATCGAACTTTGTAATGAAAGACATGGATGAATCCAATGTAATTTTAGGTGTTAGAATTATAAGGAAGGGAGATAATATATTATTATCCCAAGAACAATACATTGAGAAACTTCTTAAGAAGTTTAGGTATTATGATTTCAAACCTGTGAGTACCCCTTATGATGTTAACTCTAAATTAATGAAAAATAGAGGAGAATCATTATCTCAGCCTCAATATGCCCATATAATTGGGAGCTTACTACACTTGATGAGCTTTTCTAGACCTGATATTGCTTATGCAGTAGGTAGACTGAGTAGGTACACTCAATGTCCAAATCAAGAACATTGGGATGCACTTTCCAAGCTTATGAGATACTTAAGAGGTTCAATGGATTATGTCATTGAATATAATGGATTCCCCGCTGTACTAGAAGGGTACAATGATGCTAACTGGATCTCTGATTCAGATGAATCCATTAGTGGTTATGTATTCAAACTTGGGGGTGGTGCGATTACATGGAGATCAGCCAGACAAACAATTATTGCAAGATCAACAATGGAATCTGAGTTTTTCGCTCTTCAGATGGCTGGTAGTGAGGCTGATGGGTTGAAAAACTTCTTAGCAAACATTCCACTAGAAATGAAACCAACCTCATCGGTGTCACTACACTATGATTGTCAATCGGCAATAGCTATAGCTAAAAACAAGAATTACAATGGAAAGAATAGACATATCCAATTGAGACACAATTTGGTGAAGCAGTTGCTAAAGAGTGGAACTATTTCCATTGACTATGTGAAGTCAGAAGGGAATCTAGCAGATCCTTTGACAAAACCCTTGGGAAGAAATATGATTTTAGAAACATCGAGGGAATGAGACTTAAGCCACTGGCAAACAAACAAGTGATGGTAACCCAACCTTTGTGATAGGAGATCCCATGAATAAGGTTCATATGGGTAAAAATAGGTCACTTGTTAGCTCTGATAGCACTAATTTGATTTTAAATCAAATATGTCCATTTCTATGGTGTGCGTGAAAGTGCTAGAGACTGCATTATTGAGAGGTTAAACTTTGTAATTAAACAAAGTTTTTAATGATCTTCATATCCCTTATGGGTGGTGTATGATTTGTAGCATACACTTGATGAAATCACCTATATGAGTGTCAAGTGGGGCCGCTTGCATGAGATCTTGGCATGATCTCTAGAGCACTCATGAATATCGAGCACGCACATGGCCTAGTAAGTGCATCACAACGATAGCAGCAAAGACTGTGGGAATGTACTCTGATTCATAAACCTCTAACACACTCAAGTGTCTTTGGTTCATATAGCTTGCTATACCAACTACATTGTGTGTTAAGTTTCTCGATCTAGGACGGGTTCATATAGCTTGCTAACTAGCTCTGAAACATTACATCTTATAAAACCCAGGAAATTTTCTTTTCTTTTTCGACTTTTGCAATATATGGGGGATTGTTATTTAAAATGTATATATATTGCAAAAGTTTATCAAGAGAAAACGGTTTTGAAAGTTACGTGGTCAAACCGTAAAGCTAGGGACTGCAAATCTTTTCCCGCAAGTGAAGGCACAGTTTCACGTTCTTTTACTAACGATATTTTGCTAAGGTTCATATTTTATTAAAAAAATAATTTTCTAAGAGATATTTTTTTATAAATAGAGCACTTCTTCACTCCAAAACACATCAGAAACCTTTCTTCTCTGATTCTCTCTTTTCTTAGTTTCATTCTTTTTCTTTTCTTCCTCCCTAAAAATATTCTGGGTTTATTTATTCTCTTCCAAAAGAGATCCTTGCTAGTTCTGAGATCCTCAGAAATTCTGAGAAGTTCCTGTTATATCTTGGAGACTTGTATAATACACTGTAGATAAGTCCTTAAGGACAGTAATCTACACTTCTCAAGAAATTTGTTATTCGTGATCTTTATTCTACTATTGTCAACTTCTACAACAACTTCGAATATTAATGTCTTTTTGCATCTCTCCAATTCGGGCAATCAATTCTCTCATAGGTAATTCTGTTCGATTTCGGAATTCCCTGACATAAGTCCGTTTAAACTCTTTCGTTGCCCAAAAACTTTTGTCTTCCTTACTAAGGTCACGTGGTTGATGATAAGGGCCAATTGAAACAATTTGAGGTATGTAAGCTGCGGGTTTCATTCCTCGAATTCTTCGTGGTATCTTATAAATGCATTGCATTTGGAATTCATCCTAGGGTTAACATTTTGAAGAGTCTCATTCCATTGATTCTCTAAATCACTTATTCGGTCACTTCTATGAAACATGAAAAATGATATAATAACTATTGAAATATTACGATTTGGGATTTTGGGTTTTTAAAATATCATTTTGTTATAATAATGTTATGTTATTGCAAAAGAATATTTTTACAACATTAATATTTTTATTAATTAGCAACAGTCAAATTTTTAAGTGTTGCGGTCAAATTATTTATTGCTTTTATGGTCTTTTATTGATTTTATTCTTCCCTAGCTCTATAAATAGAAGAGCTATTTCTCCATTCCAAGACAGACCAAAACGGGTCTTTTCTCTTCCTCTTTTCTTCTTTTCATTTTCTAAAAATATTCTGGTTTAACTTATACTCTTTATAGAGTTTCTTGCTAGTTCTGTGATCCTCGAATACGTTTCGAGAAGTTCCTGTTGTATCCTGGGGGACTTGCGCAATACATCGCAGATAAGTCCTTAAGGACAGTGAATTTACATGCCTCAAGAAATTGTGGTTCGAGATTTTGTCAGCATTTTTACTACAATCTTAAGGACTTATATTATTTCAATCTCGCTACTGTCAAAAGTCAAAAAAGGTATGAAAAACTTACTGTTATTATATGATAATGTGAATATATTCATGAAATTTTTAGGAGTATGGAAAGCTAATCTTATTTATTTATTAATTGATAATTTAGCATTAGATGTTGATTATTTCCATGTACACATGAAATTAATTTCATGAGATGTGAATTTTAAAAGAAAAAAAATAATTTAAACGAATAGGTAAATATGGTGGTTGTAACGTAACAATGTTATATTAGGCAATCAATTATGCTTAAAGTATTCGGAAACAAAAAACTTTAGCATTAAAGCCAATTAATTCTGATTAATTGTTTTGAAAAAAAAAATGGAGATTCTCTTATATGTAGAAATGGGTTTGGTGAAATATATGGGAATACCTGTTATTCTGTTACAATTTGAGAAAAATTATATATGAATTATGGCATGATAGATATTTGTATTAGGAATCCTTTCAATATTGTAATTGCCGTGAACTTTTCTTGATAGGTTGAATGTTGTTCTGCATACTTTAGTGGGTTTACTCAAATTGTTGTCATACTTCTGTTTAGTCTATGCAGTGTTATTTTCATTCTTCCTTTTGTTTTATGTGATAATTATGTACACGGATTAAAATATTGTTTTAAAAAAAGGCAAAGAATTTTAATTGATGCTGAATCAAATATACTCGTTCCCTGTTTTGCACTAAAAATTGTGAACGCTATACTTGTTAAGCGTCTAGTATTTATTTACTACTATTTTTGTATTTATTAGACGTCTTAGGTGTGTTTGATACGGGAAGAGCTATGAAAGTTTTGTTAAATATAAAAGGGATATATAGCCATGACTTTATGTGTGAAGTGTGTTGAGGAAATAGTTACTGGTAGTATTGTTGGAATTGTTGTTTGGGCTATAATTTGAGGCATAATTATTTTAATGATCATCTCAATTATATTTTTGCCGTTAAGTGATGTTAGCTCGCATTCAATTTTATGGGACCGTGATGGGTTCAGTGTACGGCATATAATGGATTGCTATGGTGCATGGCATATAATATGTTGCTATAATGCTTAGGCACGTAATTCAGTGCAAGTTATCTTATGATTTGTTATAATGTTAAGTTTGTAGAAATTATTTATTTTCAAAGATTGGCACATGGTATTAGATGGAAAGCTAACGTATGATTTAGTTCTTTTGGCATATATTATTTTGATTTAACTTTGGTGCAATCTTTTTTGTATTAATACAGAGTTTTAATTTAAATACTCTAAATCTGAAAATAGAGAATGGCTCATTGTATATTTATATGTGAATGACATGTTAATTATTGATACATGTAATAAGATAGTCTCTAAAACTAAGGTTTCTAGAATCTTAAATATAAGTTGCTTCTAGGTGAAGTCAATGTGATTTTAGAAGGTAGAATCATAAGGAAAGGAGATAGTATATTACTATCTCAAGAATAATACATTGAGAAACTTCTTAAGAAGTTTGAGTTTTATGATTTAAAACCAGTGACTTATGATGCTAATTCTAGATTAATGAAAAATAGAGGAGAGTCATTATCCCAGTCTCAGTATGCCCAGATAATTGGGAGCTTACTGCACTTGATGAACTTTTATAGACCTGATATTGCTTATGCAGTAGGTAGACTGAATAGGTACACTCAATGTCCAAATCAGGAATATTGGGATGCACTTGCTAGGCTTATGAGAGATACTTAAGAGGTTCAATGGATTATGTCATTGAATATAGTAGATTTCCCACTGTATTAGAAGGGTACGGTGATGTTAACTAGATCTCTGATTCAAACAAAATCCACTAGTAGTTATGCATTCACACTTGGGGGTGGTGCGATTACATTGAGATCAGCCATACAAACTATTATTGCAGATCAACAATGTGGAATCTGAGTTTGTCGCTCTTGAGATGGCTGGTAGTGAGGCTAAGTGGTTGAAAAACTTCTTAGCAAACATTCCACTAGGAATGAAACCAACCCCATCAGTGTCAATACACTATGTTTGCCAATCGACAATAGCTATAGCTAAAAAGAAGAATTACAATGGAAAGAATAGACATGTCCAATTGAGACACAATTTGGTGAAGCAGCTGCTAAAGAGTGGAACTATTTCCATTGAATATGTGAAGTCAGAACGGAATCTACCGGATCCTCTAACAAAAACCCTTGGGAAGACAAATGATATTAGAAACATCGAGGGGAATGGGACTTAAGCCACTTGCAAACAAACAAGTGATGGTAACCCAACCTTTGTGATTGGAGATCCCATGAATATGGTTCATATGGGTAAAAACAAGTCACTTGTTAGTTCTGATAGCACTAAATTGATTTTAATCAATTATGACCCTTCTATGGTGTGTAAAAGTGCTAGAGACTGCATTATTGAGATGTTAAACTTTGTCATTAAAATTCTATGTGGTGAAAGAATTTTAGTTTTAACAAAGTTTTTAATGATTTTCATATCCCTTATGGGTGGTGTATGATTTGCAGCATACACTTGATGAAATCACCTATATGAGTGTCGAGTGGGGCCGCTTGCATGAGATCTTGGCATGATCTCTAGAGCACTCATGAATACCGGGCACGCGCATGGCCTATTTAGCGCAACACAGCTATAACAGCAGAGATTGTGGGGGTGTATTGTGATTGATAAACCTCTAACACACGTCAAGTGTCTTTGGTTCATATAGCTTGTTATACCAACTACACTTTGTGTTAAGTATCTCAATCTAAGACTGGTTCATATAGTTTGCTATACCAGCTCTGATGCATTACATCCTTTGAGACCCGAATAAAAGTTTCTTATCTTCTCTTTCAACTTTCTTTTGCAATAAGTGGGGGGTTGTTGTAATAATGTTATGTTATTGCAAAAGAATATTTTTACAACATTAATATTTTTATTAATTAGCAACAGTCAAATTTTTAAGTGCTGCAACGGTCGAATTATTTATTGTTTTCATGGTCTTTTATTGATTTTATTCTTCCCTAGCTCTATAAATAGAAGAGTTCTTTCTCCATTCCAAGACACACCAAAACGGGTCTTTTGTCTTCTTCTTTTCTTCTTTTCATTTTCTAAAAATATTTTGGGTTAACTTATACTCTTTATAGAGTTTCTTGCTAGTTCTGTGATCCTCGAATACGTTTCGAGAAGTTCTGTTATATCCTGGAAAACTTGCGCAATACACCGCGGATAAATACTTAAGGACAGTGAATTTACATGCCTCAAGAAATTATGTTTCGAAATTTTGTCAGCATTTTTACTACACATTTTTAAAGGTGGAGTAATTAGTAATTATAAATACGTATTTTTAATAACAATTGTTAAACATAATTGATATAACAAATATTTCTGATCTTCTATAATGATGCTGATATTATAGAAGATCTTAACAAATGAGTGCAGTGTTCTGGATTCTCTCCTGGACAAACAGGTCGTAAACTTTTTCTCTCAAAATAGTGGAAAGAAATGTGAAAAAAGGAGAGGGTTCGTTCATTCGTACCATGAATTGGTAGATTCGTAACAGGGGTCGGTACATTCTGACTAGGAGTTGATTCATTGATACTATGTGAGTCCTTGCGTGAGGTTGTAAAGTTGTTCAAGAGCACATAATGGAAATTGATTTTCCAGTCGCATCAAGTCATGTCTACTCTGCATCATCCATGGTTAATATTAAAGGGTCTTTCCTGTCCTAATCCCTGGGTTTATGCCATGTTAGAAAAAGCTCAGTTAAGCATGCATCAACTGGTTCAATTTAGGAATCCCTTGACATATTTCAGTTTAAGCTTTTCCATTACCTCAAAACTATTTTGATGGTGATGGCCAATTGAAACAATGGTGATGGCCGTTTTTAGAGGTGGAGTAGTTAGTAATTATAAATATTTATTTTTAATAAACACTCTTAAACATACTTGATTTAAAAAATATGTTCTAAATTGACGTAAAACATTTTTTACATTAACAAGAAAAAAATAAAAAATTTGTCGCAGAAAATATCATCAAGTACGCACTAGTCAGTAACCGGTAAAGCAATTAAAATCTCACACAAATAAATGTTATTGCATTTGTTTCTGCAAAACGGTGACCCACACAAATAATTTTATTCTTCAATTCATTGTGGGTTATTTTCATTAAACCTTAGCAACCTTTAAATAGGTACAAATTGGGCTTTAGACCAATTACAAATAATAAAAACTAAATATAAAATATCAACTAACTTAAAAATAAAATCTCCTTATTCTATCACAAAATAATGTTCTACCTAAATAAACAAAAACTCATAACTATCCATTTCATCTCTATCAAATCAAACCAAATATTACCAAACTCAAAACTAATAAAATAATAAATCTCTAAATTTAAGTTTATCCCAACAAACTCCCCCATAAACTTAAATTCTTCCTTTATTCTTGACTTCTTCTCCCAGACGTCTTCTCCTCGATCTTCTCTTGAGTGTTCTGAACTTCTCCACTTCTCAAAATTTGAAGCCACGTCTTATGAAGATGCCTCCGCTGGACTCGTCTATCACTCATAGAACGAATCCTTCACTTGCGTCTTTTTCACAGCACTCCAATTTCCATAGTGCGTCTTTTTCACCGGATCACTGTTTTTGCAAGATTAGCCCTCTCTTACTCTCTCTTTCTCCTTTCCTCAAATCATCGGCTCCTCGAGTACACCATGGCCATCACTTCTCTTTCTCAATCCATGCTCAAATCCGGTGGCCACTGGCCTCCTGCCTGACTCACCTTATCATGGAGGGACGTACTGAGCCGATCACTAGACCTGAACCATGGGCTCTGATACCACTGTTGGGTCTAACAAGGAGGTGGAGTTAAAAACGGTGACCCACACAAATAATATTACTCTTCAATCCATTGTGGGTTATTTTTATTAAACCTTAGCAACCTTTAAATAGGTGCAAATTGGGCTTTAGACCAATTACAAATAATAAAAACTGAATATAAAATATCAACTAACTTAAAAATAAAATCTCCTTATTCTATCACAAAATAATGTTCTACCTAAATAAACAAAAACTCATAACTATCCATTTCATCTCTATCAAATCAAACCAAATATTACCAAACTCAAAACTAATAAAATAATAAATCTCTAAATTTAAGTTTATCCCAACAAACATAACATAAAAGAAATAATAACAAAGTCTTAATATTAGAATTACATTACTGGAAATATTTACTAATATGCTAATCATTTGACTATTCACTTTTCATAAATCACATGAGATTTGAGAGAAATACATTTTTAGTCCATGGAAAAGCTTAAAAATAAAATATTTGAAGGGATTTGTAGATGGAACTCAACTACAAGTCAGAGATTTTTGTCATCACACTCCAAAAGTCAGAAGAAAAAAATTTGAAGTTGTTATGCAGCACCTGTTAAATATAACCGTGATAATTTCTTAAAGATAATTTTAGTAGATGCTTGCTCCATAATTGAGCTTTTTCTAAAATGGCATAAAAGCAGTGATTGGGAGGGAAAAGACCCTTTGTTGCTAAAAGATGCTAGTGGATATTGAGCATGACTTGATACTATTGGAAAATCAACTTCCATGGTTCTAGAACAACTTTACAACATCACTTGTATGAATAGACTATTCCCCTCCTTTATTGAGATTTGTTTCAACTATTTTAAAAACTTCAATCTTACAACCATTTGTCCAATAATGTGTCCAAAGCACTTCACTGATCTTTTGAGATATATTATCATCAAAACTTCATGTTGAAACACAAAGAATATGTGAAGAAGTTAGACATGTATATACTGTGTTGTTGCTTTTCTTTCAAGATTCAACTTATTTTCTGATTTTTCTATTTGGATGGAAATCTTGTGATGTTAGACTTGGATGTCAAATCCAAGGAGATGGCAAAGTATGAGTGATGTATTTGTATGAATTCAGCCTAAAATAAAAGATACAATGATGAGAGAAATTAAACTAATGAATTCTGACTAGAAAAGAAACTGAATAAACCTTGTATGAGAATATTAAAACAGGGCAGAACCAATGCAATATGTGAAAATGAACAAATGTTATATGATGTGATGATATTCTAGCCAGAAATTACTAATGAACTTATAAAATGCCATGAATGATGCAAGGAAATGTGTTGATGGTCCAAAAGTCAGAAGAAAAAATTTGAAGTTGTTATGCAGCACCTGTTAAATATAATAGTGATGATTTCTTAAAGATAATTTTAGTAGATGCTTGCTTCGTAAGCTTTTTCTAAAATGGCATAAAAGTGGGAGGGAAAAGACCTTTGTTGCTAAAACCATGGATGCTAATGGATATTGAGCATGACTTGATACTATTGGAAAATCAACTTCCATGGTTCTAGAACAACTTTACAACCTCACTTGTATGAATAGACTATTCCCCTCCTTTATTGAGATTTGTTTCAACTATTTTAAAACTTCAATCTTACAACCATTTGTCCAATAATGTGTCCAAAACTCTTCACTATTTTTTAAGATATATTATCATCAAAACTTCATGTTGAAACACAAAGAATATGTGAAGAAGTTAGACATGTATATACTGTGTTGTTGTTTTCTTGATTCAACTTATTTTCTGATTTTTCTATTTGTATTCGGTATAAGGGAAATCTTGTGATGTTAGACTTGGATGTCAAATCCAAGGAGATGGCAAAGTATGAGTGATGTATTTGTATGAATTCAGCCTAAAATGAAAAGATACAATAATGAAAGAAATTAAACTAATGAATTCTGACTAGAAAAGAAACTGGATAAACCTTGTATGAGAATATTAAAACAGGGCAGAACCAATGCAATATGTGAAAATGAACAAATGTTATATGATGTGATGATATTCTAGCCAGAAATTACTAATGAACTTATAAAATGCCATGAATGATGCAAGGAAATGTGTTGATGGTTAAAATGCAGAAAATATATGATTAGCTATGAATTATAAAACTGTTCAATGAAATGTGTGAATGGAGATGCAGAGCCTTTTCTCTATGATTCCCTTTGTAAACCTTAGTTTTTACGGTTAACAGTGAATAATTCAGTTTTTGAGTTTATCACTGGTTTTTCTGTTTTGTTTTCCTTACCTTTGTTTCAATGTACCTAACAGCATGATGGGAAACAGAACACCAGAGAAGCACTTGTTCATATGGCATCATAGGCTCAAAAGCTACTGTATGCAATGTTATCATACACAAATGCCATTTATTGTTTGGCCCATTCTTTTTCTATTTTCTTTGGTCATTAATTCGTTACACATGAACCATATTTTATGAGCTAGTATTCACTCTTATCAGCAAGCAAGAGATCCAATGTCAGCACCAACATATGTGTTTTAGTTAATCCGGAGAGTTATTCAATTAAATACTTATCCACATGAGGAGTATCAGAGAAATCACAATTATGCAAGTAACCAGTTATTCTGAATTATTACATCTTAAACCTTATGTTATTTACACGGAAAAAAAAGCAAGTTAGACCACACTCACATTGCTTATGGACAAAATTGATTTTGCCCCCAACTAATTAAGTTTTATGGTTTTGCTTAGAAAAACTTCTCATAAACAATTCTACAAGAGCAAAATAAAGAGTTTCTTCATAAGTTAAAATTAATATATGTCCTTAGTTTTTGGAGAAAATAAATAAAAATAAGATGTCTATAAATGCTAAGTGTATAAAAGAAATTCAATTCACCTTTACAAGTATTTGAAAAAAAATTCATTCAAACAAAATCTAATATATATATATATATATATATATATATATATATATATATATATATATATATTAAAATTGTAATTTAAAATTAAATAAATAAAATAATTATTATTATTAATAGTAATATCATTATTATTATTATTATATCATTGTTATTATTATCAATAAAAAAGTGTGTACCTTCGGGATAAAGAGTATTTGCTGACTTTGCATTAGTTATTTTCTCAAACCCCGATTCATCCACTCCTTGTACAGAAAGTACAAAGTTGATCAGTCTTTCACCCGTGTCTTTTTCAATGAAGCAATCTATGTCACTGTTTGATTTTCATCTTCTACGAATTCATTGTACTTGTCCTCCATTATGTCTCATACATCTTGAGATCTAAGAAGAACCTTCATCTACAGACACCAATTATCGTAATTAATCTTTTCCGACAACTATTTCACACTCATTTCGTTGATTACCTTTGTCATATCTCTCACCAAAAACTCAAGCATTCACTTTTTCCCTCATGGTTTTTGAGTCTCCTCTCTCGGTACTCAGAACATAAAGCTTTGATACCACTTTGTAGAAAAATAATTGTGACACACAAATAATTGGACTCTTCAATCCACTGTGGTTATTTTCTTTTAACCTTGGTCACCTTTAAATAAGTACAAATAAAGCCTTGGGACAAGTACAGATAATAAAAACTAAAAACAAAATATAACTAACTCAAAATAAAAACCATCATTGTTTATGTTATAAATTTCTTTATCATTTTGTTCTTAATGCTGAAGAGCGTTGGCTGGAAGGAATTAAAGCATTACATACAAACGAGGAAAACCTATCCTAAGTGAAATTTTACGTGCTCACACAAGCTTCAATAATGTCTAATTGAAGATACATTAATATATTCCCCTACTTTAGGAAAGTTATTATGAAAACGTACATCATTTACAAATATGACTGTAACAGCAAACTAGTACACCTAAGCAATATGTGTGTGGTTATTGTACCAATGAAGCTAAAGACCATTTAGAAACTCTAAGGTTCATGAAATTAACCTATATAACAACTTCAAATTAGTCTACATGAAAACCAAACAAGTAAGATAGCACTTATCATCTTGCAGTTGCTTCCAGTAAAATGATCATCTCACAGAATCATAGTGTCCTACTTCTTATTTTGAGTTTTCTGGTTATCTCCAAGAGCCAAGGCAACGTTCATTATTATGATTTTGTTGTATGTTTCCAAATTCCATCACATAAAGTGTTTTTTAGTGATTAAATTAATATCATTCTTACCTTCTAAGAAGGGGAGAATTTTTCTTATCAAATTGACATAGAATCTTTTAACTTATAGATAGTGTCTTAGTTTTCTTAGGCATCACACAGCATTATCATCTTCAATGTACTAACAAAAATGATAACAGAAGATGTTCTCATTACTCAAACTCACACCTACTAAAGTGGCTTTTGTGTTTGGTTTTTGAAGTGAAGAAAAGGGGATAAGTGATAAGGGTGTGATATTTTTCATTTGTATGGTTTGTTGCAGCTGAAGGAAAAGAATTTCACGAAATTGTGCAGCACAAAAAGCATACTGACAGTAAATGATAGTTTTCCAGGACCAACCATTCGTGTTCAAAAAGGAGATACAGCTTTTGTCACTGTCCATAATCAAGGAAGATATGGGGTCACTATTCACTGGTTAATTCTCCCATTTTGCCTCTCTTTTTATCATTTTGCTTCCTCCTTCTATTCATGTTTGTGCACAACCCAACCACATGCATTAGTTATAGGATAAATTTTCATGGACACAGCTAAATTATGTTCAACACAAGTAATATATAGTTAAGCTCCTTGACCATGTTTTCAGGGATTCAATTCCTCATCATATATGCACAGAAAATATTTTATAAGGACACCCAAATGATTTCTACAGCGAAGGAATTAGTTTTTAGCACAAAATAAGAAAAAAATTGTTCCCTCTCTTTTCTTTTCTCATATGGAGCATAAATGCCTTTGACTTTTTATATAATAATCAGTAACAGAACAGATGCATTATGATTTAACTAGAGGTGTGTGAACGGAATTTGATTAATAACTACACTCCAAAAGTAGGAAAAGGTGAAAAAGTTGGAAACATTTTTACAGGCATGGTGTGAGGGAACCAAGGGATCCTTGGTCAGATGGACCTGAGAACATAACACAGTGCCCTATCCCACCAGGAACAAGTTTCACTCAGAAGGTGGCCTTTACATTGGAAGAAGGAACTCTTTGGTGGCATGCACACAGTAGTTGGACACGTGCCACTGTCCATGGGGCCATTGTCATTTTACCAGCAAATGGAACATATCCTTTCCCTGAACCTTGTGGACAAAACATTCTTATCATTGGTTGGTAACTGTCCAATGTAAATTCCATTCAAATCCTGTATTTATTCAACCACACACACACAACCTCTTAATTATGCTTGTTGGTAATATTTCAGGTGAGTGGTACAAGGGAGATGTGATGCAAATTGCAAATGCAGCCAGGGCAACTGGTGCAGGGCCCAATAAATCAGATGCTTACACAATCAATGGCCAACCTGGTGACTTCTACAATTGCTCAAAAGGTATATTAATGTCCTGAAAATCTATCATAAAAGCTTAAGCTATTAACTGTAGATACATTAATGATCTTTCAATATCCCTAATACTTTCCCTTACACAAAATCCCATTTCGACTTGAAACATAGAGAATGCACAAACCCACATGGAAAAAGGTTGTTGGAAACATTAGTGAGAAGAATAAGATTGTATTGTTAAAAGGGGTCCATGGTAAACAGTATCCCTGACAATTTTGATTTTTAACCAAGTCTAATGCCACTGCATGATTCATGTAACTTCAACTAGGTAGTGAGATGAGACTTTTGTGCTCTGACAAAATTTTGACATGTTACTAACACAATGTTAATAAGAATAGATACAATAATTTTTTGAATACCTATATAGATTAGTGTCCCCATGTCTTACATTTTGGGAAACTATAAGTGTCGAAGTGTTTGTATCCGTGTTAGTGTCATGTCCAGTATCAGTTTCTGTGCTACATATCTTCGAGATGCACCTGTCTTATAGATAGTAAAACTGCAAGCAATTATTGTCTTTGGTATCATGTTTCACCACTTTGAAACATTGCTTTGTTTTGCAGAGAACACCCATCGCTTTTTAGTTGATCATGGAAAGACATATCTTTTCCGCATAATAAATGCAGCAATGAACGAAGAGATGTTCTTTGGGGTTGCTAATCACAGCCTTATACTTGTAGGCATTGATGGTTCCTACACAAAGCCCTTAAACACCAGTTTCATCATGATAACCCCAGGACAAACAATGGATGTGTTGGTCTCAACAAACCAGCCAAAGGGTCTTTATTACATTGCTGCTAGTCCTTTCTTTGATGGCAATGATAAGGATGACAATTCCCCAACAACAGCTATTCTTGAGTACAGTGAGAATTTTAAACCATCACCATCATCCATCCCCATGCCTGTGCTTCCTGCAGTGAATGACTCAGGAACAGTATTCAATTTTACGAAGAGCTTGAGGGGTTTGGCAAGCCAAGATCACCCTGCTAATGTGCCAATAAATGTGACAAGAAGAATTTATATGACAGTATCCTTGAATGAACTACCTTGTCAAAACCCAAATGGAAGTTGTTTGGGACCTAACGGAAATAGAATAGCTTCAAGCTTAAACAATATAAGTTTTCAGATCCCACAGATTGATATTCTTCAGGCATACTATTGGTATATGTTTTTATTTCATTTACAATCCCCCTATTTTATGTAAAAATTGAAGACTCGGAGATGAATTGTTCTTTAATATTATAACTAAGTAACATTTATAAATTGTATGCATTGGTAGGAACATATCAGGAGTTTTCAGTGAAGACTTTCCGGATCAACCACCTTTCTTTTACAACTTCACAGGAGATACAGGAAGCAATACATTGATCCCAAGCACAGGAACAAGGGTGCTAATGTTTGACTATAATGAGGTTGTTGAACTTGTGTGGCAGGGAACTAGTGTTATCACTGCAGAGAATCATGCCATGCACCTTCATGGTTTTAGCTTCTTTGTTGTGGGTGTGGGAACAAGAAATTTCAACAACGTGTCAGACCCAAAATCTTACAATTTAATTGATCCACCAGAAGTTAATACCATTGGTCTTCCTAAGAATGGATGGCTTGCAATGAGATTTGTTGCGAATAATCCTGGTAATTTTTTCTCACATGCTTCACATACTCACGGATAGTGAAATTAGCATTTAGTTTCAAACAACCATATATGAAATAGTACTCAATTAATTTGCTTTTGCAGGTGTTTGGTACATGCACTGTCATCTTGAGAGGCACACTAGCTCGGGTATGGATACTGTGCTCATAGTAAGAGATGGAGGTACCATGCAAACTAGTATGGTTCCACCCCCTAAATACATGCCACCTTGTTCTTAATGAAAAGGATGTAAATCTCAAATCACCATATGAATTTATTGAATGAGGGTGGATTACAGACCAGAGAAACATATATACCATGATTTAACTTTAAGCTGATCATTTAAAGTAAAGTCAAACTTTGTAGAAATGTTTCTGTCAATGATGTTTTTTCTCTTTTCCATTTGCTAGCATGTCTTGTGAACAGTTATAATTGGGAAACTCTTTGTTAACCCAATTTATGGTTTGTTCTTTATTTTTAATTTATCTACTTAGTATCACATCATATATAAAACCTTACAAAATCATCACAGTCAAGTGAAGTCAACTCTAGTTACCAGATTGTGATTTTGTACTCTATTGGAATAATACATACCAAGTCCAGTGCATTTAATGATCCTTTCTTTAACAGAGGTATTGATTTATTGACATCTTTTTATGACATGTGAGATGCTTTATGTAGACATCTTGCAAACTGTTGAATTATTTGTCCAACAAGAGACAAATACATTCTTATTATGATGGAGGAAATCATCTTACACAAATGACAAAGAACTGCATGCTAAAATAACGGATGTTCTAAAAGACATACAAATTCAGAATTCAGAAGCTAACAATTTTTACCACGAACTTAAATTTACAGCCTTGTCAAGTTGATTATTCTAAGCAGAATCAGCATAGCATACTTTGGCAGTGGCACAAAATTTCTATGAGCACTTCTTTTCCGATTAATTTAATGCAGTACGGCGATGAATCAATTCATTCACAAATTCCGCAGTATTTTTATCGGAACTTCCTCCCTCATCAACACTACTCTTGGCCAGATTCTTCCACTTGATGGAATTTTTCTTTATTTCATTTCCTTTTTCAGTCTCCAATATTTCCTTTATGCAATGTGTGATAGTTTCTTTTCTAACTATATCTTTCTCATCAGCAACAGCTTTGACTCCATTTTTCCACACATCTTTAATAAGTTTTGCATTTGTGATCTGATCGGTCCACAGTGGCATTGCAATCACTGGAACTCCTAAGCTCAAAGCTTCCAATGTGGAGTTCCAACCACAGTGTGTGATGAAACACCCCAAAGCCTCATGTGTCAAGACTTGCAGTTGGGGACACCAATTGACTATTAAACCTTTCTCTGCTGTATCAAGAAACCCCTTTGGAAGCTGTTCTTGCTCAGAGTCTCTAATCACCCATATGAAATAACTTCCACTATCTCTTAAACCACAAGCTAGTTCCTCAGCTTGCTCCACATTCGGCCCTGCGAAGCTCCCAAAAGAAACATACACAACTGATCCTTTTGGTTTATCATCAAGCCATTTGATGCAATCTTCTGACTTTGGAACATACATTTCAATACCATAGTTCTTGTCATCTTGGAGTCTTTTGTCCAAGTACATAGATGGCAAGGTTGGTCCTATTGTCTTTAATGGCCAAATCTTCAACAGCCAATCCACAACCTAAAATGAATTTCATTTCAAAATCATCAATAACCAACTCAAAAACTAGGATAAAATGTTTTAGATCTCTCAATTTTGATCAAAATTAGCCTTACTTCATATGCTTCCAAATGTAAATATTTTGGCCCTCATCATTTGGTAGAGTTTGTCTCTCTTTCCAAAACTTAAAGATCTTAAGAAGAGAAACAAAATCTACCAAATATAAAGAACATAGAGACCAAAATCATTTTGTTTTTAAAGTAGAGTCTAGAACCAACTTTGATAAAAACTTAAAGAAACTTAAATAACATTTACCCAAATAACCACTACTGTCTATAAGTCATTTCATCAAACAAGAACAGATCAAATAAATGAACAGAATTTTCAGCTAGTGAACTCACTTACCCCTTGCTCCAGTTCATAAAATGTGTTTGCAAGAACCCAATCAGCTTTGTCAATATTGGAAAGTTGGTTCACAACTACATAAAAATAACCTGGATAGGTTCCATATCTGTTCAAGAATGATGGCAAGTCCTCAGCTTCAAGTTTTGGCAACCCTGGCAACAAATACTCTGTCTGTGTAAGAGGCAGTTCCAGCAACTTGTTATAAGTATGTAAGTATATGGTGTTTGTTGTGCAACTCTGAGTGAAGAAAGCAGCAGCAAGTAGCCCAAAGTTCTTTGCAACATCAAGAGCCCAAGACATGAAACCATCATAGATTACACAATCTGGAGGGTGGCTTGATCCTGCAAGCTTCTGAAGAAGCTCAGCGAGAGTTTGTGCTCCAACCCTGCAGAAGGTTTCAAGATAAACCTCAAGGCTCTCTGCTGCTGCAAGGCCTCCTTCATCATAGCCATCTGATATGCTCTCAACTTCTATAGAAGTGAAGTTTTTTCTGCTAACGACCTTCCAGTTGGACACAACAGTTACCAGTGTGACCTTCACTCCTCTCTGAATCAAACGTTTTGAAAACTCAAGCATAGGATTTATGTGTCCTTGAGCAGGATAAGGTAGAACAAGACAGTGAGCCACATAGTTTTTCCTCTCCTCCATTTCTTGCTCCGAGGTTTGTGTTTTTCTTCACCACACTATTGTGTCAATTGCTGTCTGCTTCAAATACTTAAATTCAGTGAGAAAGAGACAATATCTGATTTAAAAAATGCTGCAATCATAGTAATTGCAATTCAGTGCAAACGGTTAGTTTCGGTCAATGTAGTGAACAATATTCAAATGCACAATAAGAGAAAAATCTAGATTTAATCTTCAACTTTTTGATATTGGAGAGTTATAAGATTAGTTTAATTAGTTTGAAAGAAAAATTAAAAAAAAAAATGTGAATTCAACTTCTTCCCCATATAAAGTAATACCAGATAAAATAAAAAGTGGATATTTAAAAAAGTAGATGCAGAAAATAATACGTGTAGGACACTGCTGAATAAAAAAGAAATCCGTGTAGAACACATCTTACGAATATGATGTTAATTTCAATCACTTAGCCTATAACTAAAATGAAAATCAGAAAAAAGAAACTTTCTTACGTAAGATCTGAAAAATATATTCAAAGATTGAAAGAAATAATATTAGCATAACCAGTTAGTGATAATCGTTGACAGATTATAGTATAAAAGATCAACGTCATAAAAAAAAATCAAATTAAACGTAAAATACTAAAATTAAGACTATATGAAACATCCGAAAAAATTGAGTCCAACATCCCGTTATTTTAACACACTATTCTTGACACAGTTTTGACACCGACAGGTGTCAAGCTATCATTGGTCCTCTTTTTTATTTTTTTTTTAAAAAAATCTTGGGACGAAAATGAGAAGGGTTTAAAAAATTTGTCTTTCCAAATTTACCCTTGGTCCTGTTTCATTACATTTTGTCTCCGATTTGGTTCTCTCTATCGCATTTCGTTGTCCCCCGTCGTTCTCCTCATACGTTTGGTTTGTGGTTCTCCTTTGTCGCCGTTTGGTAGAAATGGGAAGTCCAGAAAAGGAGCTTCGTTGGAGCAAGGTAAATGCGTTGTTGGGTTTTTGGTTTGGGTTGTCGGGTTCTTGCGTTCTTGTTGTTTTGGGTTTTTGGTTTGGGTTCTTGCGTTTTTGGTGTTTTGGGTTTTTGGTTTGCGTTCTTGCATTCTTGGGTTTTGGGTTTTTGGTTTGCATTCTTGCGTTCTTGATGTTGTGGTAAGGGTACTGTGTTTGTGGTTATTGAGTTATGGGTTTATGGTTTGCGTTCTTGCGTTCTTGGTTTTTGGTTTCTCTGTGGGTTGTTGGACCCCTTCTGGTTTTGTTGTTTATTTGCTGTTGTGTTTACATTAGATTTGTTTTGGTTGAGCAGTTGACGGTTCGTCACCATTTTTCAACGATGTATGTTTGCACGTTGAACGAACACTTGACGGATGATCAACGGTCACTGATTTTGAAGGCTCCATTTGGTTGGTTTTTACAATTGAGAAGTAGAGTTACATTGAATACTAAAATTTTGCGGGAGTTAACATTGAAATGGGTCGATTCGAGCAACGGTTTTCTTATTGGAGAGAAAGTTGTGAATATGAAGGAAAAGGAATTTTGTTTTGGATTAGGGTTGAGTTCAGAGGGTGGTAGTATAAACTTAAAGGATACAATGGTTATAAGTAATTGTGTGAAATACTTGGGTAAGGGAAGCAAAGATTTGAATTTCATTTACAAATTCTTGTTGAAAAAACATAACAAAGAAATAACTTGTGGTGTTTTTTGTAGCTTGTACATATTGGTGGGGATATTTGAGATTTTGTTTCCTAGACGTTATGGACGAGTGTTTCCTATCATGTTTGACATTGTTGACAACCTTAGTCGTTTGAGTAATTACTGTTGGGGTAGTTTAGTTTATCGTTATTTGTTGAAAAGTTTGAGCAAAGCTTCGGATTCAGTGAAGAAAGGCAAAGCTACAAGCGACGTTTATGTCAATGGTTGTGTTTACATGTTGCAGGTATTTGTTATTTATTGATTTGATAAATGAATGATTTTTTGAATATTTGTTATTTGATTATGAATAATTTTTAACTATTACATGTTTTATAGGTATGGTTTTGTGAGCATTTTGTAGCTCCCCAAGGTGCAATAAAGAAGTCTCCAAGGATCTTGCATTGGATGGATACAAATGTGGGAGACAACATCGTCAAACGTGTTTTCGAGATGGGCGTGGTATGTTTTGACTTGTGAATGTTTTGATATATTGACAACAGTTACCTAACATGTTATATGTTGTTTAATTTCAGTTTCATGTTGTTGATGATTTGGGTGGTGATGCATTGAAGGATAACACATACGTGAAGGAAAAACAATCACATCCAAAAAGGAATGATGACCAACCATCAACAAAAAAAATGCTTAGAAGAAAACGGAGAGAAAGTTTGATGCGTACTGTAGAGGAGCAAGAATGTGCACTTGAAGAACTTAGAAGGAATGTCAATGTTGTGGAGGCACAATTGGAGGAAGAGAAGGCCAGAAGAAGAGGTAGAAGGCAAGACAATGGATCCCAAAGTGGTGGACGTCCACAACCATTCAGTGACAGTGCATTTCTTTCCCCTTGTGGAACGTCAAAGAACAAACCGGGTGGGTTTTCTCAGACCGAACATGGTGGAATGTCGCAGAACACACCGGATGGAATGTGCAACACCGAACAACAATTGAAGACCTATGTGAGGATGGGAAGAAGAATGCGTTATAAGAGCCAAGCCTTGAGGCACCATACACAGGAAATATAGGACCTAGAAAGAAAAATTAGTGATTATTGTATGGTATTTTGAATAGGACAAGAACTTGATGTTGTAATTAAACCTATTTCTTTCAATATATAATAGATGAATGTTTGGTTGCATGTATTTATGTAATTGAAGTGGTTTATATTTTGATTTGGTGTACATTTTAAATTTTGAAGAATCCATTTTTTGGAAGTGATAATGTTAGTGTGACAAGAATGAAGTCATGCTTGTGATATGATGAATTTGACTGAATTGGTGAAGATGATGGTGCTAAATTGTGTGTTGTAATCGTTTACTATTGTGTTGTAACTTCAATTTTTAACAACCTGTTGAACATAATGAGGCACCAATGAAAACATAAGGGACCACAGCTGAAGTTCTGCCAAGTCTGGTGCAAAAAACTGCATTGTAATAGTTTACAAGGGGTTGTAAACGATTACGCGTGTCTGATTTGGATTTTGCACATCTTGTTGAACTGAAAGAGCCACCAGTGAACACGTGGAGGACCACTGGTGAATAGTAGTGTTTTTTGACCCAAATCCAGTTCTTTTAGTTGAAATTTGATGTTCTTTAGTGAGGAATGGTTGCATCTTAATGTTTTGGGTGCCCCAAGATGGTGGTGGGGACCTCCCATGGAGAGATTATTGTGTTAAGTGAAGTTCTGCCAAATCTGGTGCAAAAAACTGCATTGTAATCATTTACAAGGGGTTATAAACGATTACGCGTGTCTAATTTGGATTCTGCACATCCTGTTGAACTAAATGAGCCACCAGTGAACACGTGGAGGATCACTGGTGAATAGCAGTGTTTTTTTATCCAAGTCCAATTCTTTTAGTTGAACTTTGATGTTCTTTAGTGAGGAATGGCTGCATCTTAATGTTTTGGGTGCCCCAAAATGGAGGTGGGGACCTCCCATGGAGAGATTATTGTGTTAAGTGAAGTTCTACCAAGTCTGGTGCAAAAACCTGCATTGTAATCGTTTACAAGGGGTTGTAAACGATTACGTGTGTCTGATTTGGATCCTGCACATCCTGTTGAACTGAAGGAGCCACCAGTGAACACGTGGAGGAGGACCACTGGTGAATAGCAATGTGTTTTCAACGTTCTGTGATTATCTAGTGTTTAAGTGTCCATTAAGTACGGCTTTATTTAACTACTTAAGATTTTGTCACATATAATACGAGAAACATTCAACACAATTTGACATGAAACATTCAACATCCCATAGGTGGTTCCTTCAGTGCAACAGGATGTGCAAAACTAAAACCAGATTCGTGTAATCGATTACTACACCCTTGTAAACGATTACAAGGCTCTCTTATCTGCCACATGATACAGGACTTGACCAAGATGCATCTTATCACCCTGGGTGGTCCCCTTCTCCCCTTCTCCATCATGGGGATTCCAAAACATCACCTCCAACCATACACTCACACTTATACAACATGTACAAGTACAAACCACTGAACTTGGCCTCAAAAACACAGAAAAACACTAGTGGTCCCTCAAGTTACCACTGGTGGTTCCTTCAGTGCAACAGGATGTACAAAACTAAAACCAGACTCGCGTAATCGATTACGACACCCTTGTAAACGATTACAGCAGTGTATTTTGCTGCACAGATTGCAGTACTTGGCATAAAATGGTAAGGCACTTTTATACATTGCACATAAACAAACCTGGACATCAATCATCAATCAACAATCATTTGTAAAGTGAACATAAACAAGGTTGAAATCCCATAAACAAGGTTGAAATCAATCATCTTATACCACTATCAATTTGTACAATATGTTCATATACATTAAAATACATTGCCTTCATATAAATTATTGTATCTTACAATGTTGACTACAATGTTCACTACATTTGTACACAGGACAACTATCCTACAACAATCCGTAGACCTCTAGCGCATCCAGTATTCTTATGTTCTCGTCGTCCAGGATCCAATCACGTACATATTGCTTCCTAATTGCAAGAAATTCCTCCTGAAATGCAAAAAAATTGCAATTGTAAAATCAAACAAATCATCAAACAAAGATTGAAAATCATATTCGAACTTACATTCGTATACTGTAGCATACTTTTCCCATTGTATTTATCCTCTCCATCCCAAATTTCCATAGCTTTCAACATGATAACTCCACAGTTATGTTTGAAACAATAAACCACTTATCACAAACTACATCACTTAGAACAACATATGTTTAAAGTCACGGGTTATAAGAACTTACAGGTTTAAAGTCACACCATAACCTTCAATAATTCACAGTTAATCTCCACAGCCTTACGAAGCTCCAAACACCAACGAAATGGAGTCATCGAAATTCGTTCAACATGGACATCTCTTAGTAACCCATTCATAGTAACAATGATTGATGAATCAAGAGAGATTCAAACACGTCGCTACAAAACATTAAAACATAAAATTTTAATACTTACAAAAAAAACAACTTTATATAATAACACAACTTTTACTCACCTTTCGGTTTCCGGACGCCATTACAACTGCAAATATTTCATACAAATACATCAATGGTGGATCAGGGTTCACAAAACACAAAAAAAAAACAAAAATAAAGTACGCCTCCACAATCCACACAATGCGATATAGAGCAAACACTCGAAACAGAGGCACAAAGTCATAGACAACCAAAACGAGAAACGCGAAAGAGAGCTTACCGATACACAATGATACGTTTGGATGAGACGATCAGCCGAATGGAGAGAGACCAAGGGATTCCAGAAATGAAGCGAATGAAAAATGGAGAGAGGCGAATGGGAGAGGAATGGGAAGAACGAAAGTGAAGAAGACGAATGGGAAGAACGAAAGTGAAGAAGACGAATGGAAAGAACGAAAGTGAAGAAGAAATAAAATGAAATCGCGAAAATCAAAATTTCATAAAAGCATCATTCCAATATTACCCTTCTTCGCTTTTTTAAAAGGGTTTTATTAATGAAGTTAAAACATCCAATATAAATTTGACACGTGCGCTGTGTTAAATTTGTGTCAAAAGAGGGTGTCAAAGAAATATTTTCCTTAAACAAAATGGACAAAAATATGAATAAAAAATTATTTAAATCTATTAATAAACATAAAATATTTCAAAATTAATATATATTTTGAAGATACAACAGATAATTATTTTGATGATATAACGTATAAATAATAAAAAAAATAACATAGAATGCAAATTCTAATTTACTTCTAATTTTTAAAGGCTATTTCGTTTGACCACAACTAACCATGAGATTTTTTTTCTTCTTCGTATTAAGGTTGGAGTTTGAATATATAAAAAAAATCAAAATAAGTCCTTAATATAGCTTAAAAACAAAATAATCCCTAATTGTGAAATTAGTCTTTAAGAATATATTTTAATAATAAAATAATTTCACAAAAAACTTATATGACGTAATTGCATAACTTTTCAACAATCAGCGATAAATTTAAATATTTCTTTCTTCCAAAGATTAAACTGATAGCTTGAACCAAATTAATTCTCTACCTTTTATATAAAATCAAAAATGAATTACTTAATCATGTATATCAATAAAAAAAAAAAACTATTTCATATAGTGATATATTTCACAAAAATTAATAATTGGTGATGGAAAAAATTGTGTAATATTCCAATCACGTGATTATTATGGACCACTTCGTTATAAGCTCATGTGATAAAAAAAAGTTTTTTTACCTAGGTAAATTTGGTATAGTAATTATGAAAATAGAAAATTTTGAAAAAAATGACAAGAATAAGCAAGTTACGTGTTCTTTACACAATTTTAAATAGAGAAGTCATATACTTTTCACATAACTTTTACGCTATTTATGTTTTGATTGTGTTGAATTGAAAGTCCTAAGTCACTCCAACGATTTCAATGTGATGAAATGAATTACAATGAATATGTAATTGATTAAATTATATCGAAGTTTCAATTTCAATATAAAGTCATCAATCGAGCAAGCTCGACACTCAGTTCATTAAAAAAAAAAATTCAAACTCACTCCACAACACATAACATAGCCTGACCAAGGTCTAATATAGCTCGGTCAAGCTCTGATACAGCTTGACCAAGGCCTGACATAGCCTAGCCAAGGCCTAACATAGCTCTGCCAAGACCTTTAAAACCTAGCCTAGCCTAGCTTGTTGTCGAGCTACCAAGTTGTCCTGCCCTTTTTTCTGTCATCAAAAGTCTACTATCACATGGAAATTGACTTTTTTTTACATGAAAACAGGTTGAAATGGGTTGTCGGGCTGAGTCCGAGCTAAAACTATCGTCCGGGGTATTTCAGAGCTCTACTAAGTTGTCTCAGATCTTGGTCAAAATATATCAAACTTTAGCCAGATTGTCGGTGTTAATATGGAGTATAATATAGTACAAACATTGTATCATAATTTTTTTGTAATTTACCAATTTTCTTAATTTATACTCCAAATTTGCCTAGATCGGTAAAAAAGTGGAAAAATTATACTATAAAATTATATTAGTAGACTTTTGTTTGGTACTATTTAACTAAGGAACCCACGAGTCTTAGAAGACTAATCTCATAAAAGAAATTATGTTAAAGAAGAATTAATCCTCGGAACAAAAGATAATTGGTACTTAGGAGATTTATTAATCTTGGTTGTCACATCGAGTAGTAACATAAACTCACATAGTCTAACTTGATAACCCCAATAGTAAATATGATATTGTCATTGAGATATGTTAACTAAAAAAAGACGTGCAAAATATTTATATAAGTTATATATATACATAATAATTATGAGTTTGTTTTTAACGCATTATATAATCAAAATAGTATTAGTTTCTTTAACATCTCAAAATATAATGTTAAACTATAAGAGAGTTTATTACATCATTAATAAAGCTAGAACAGTCGACAAGCAAAAAAATATAAATCAACTTTGATCCCACACAAAAATCCATGGAGTTCAAAAACCCTTTTTATGGTCAATTTTGGTTTCAATATACAATAAAATAAATTAAATCGAACTCATATTGTATTAGACGAGCCATGTACGAAAAATTCAAACAACTCATTTAGATATTGTCCACATGAACCATATAAATCATAAAAAATGACCAAATTAAACATAAAAAACAAAATTTATAACCACTTTAAGTATCGAAAAAAATTGAGCCCCACATTAAACAAAATCAAAGAAAATACAAAAAACAATATTTAAATCTATTATTTAATAATAAAATAATTTCACAAAACTTAATTGTAATAACCTAGAATTAAATGTATTTTATAACATTAAATTAATAAAACATATTTTCTTTTAGTTACTAAAAACTTAACTTGGCAGATTACTCTCCTTCTCATTCTGAAAACGTATTCCTCTCTTCCAAGCTAGCTGACCCTTTTCTTCTCTTCATTTCCTTCTCATCTTTCCTCCAAATTTAACCATTTGATCATAAATCAGGAAGCATCTAAGTACTCCTGGCACCATTAGCTTCAATTTGACTGATCAATTTCTCCTTCTTGTATTCGGTAAGCGTTTCCCTCTTTTCCATTCCCCTTTTTGAACTTTGATCATGTAGCAAATTTTGCTGCATGTAGTTCATTTGTGTTTTTCCCCAAATCATAACCCTAATTTTTATTCTAGAGACTAATTTCTATCACAAATTGGTGGAATATAGGTACCTTTAGGTTTTCTCCTAAGAATAAAACATTGTACATCACCTTTGGGCTTGACTGTTGCACTAGAGGTAAGGGAAGCTAGACTCTTTCATTTTGTGTGTTTTGAACTGTGCATGGATTGAATGCATGTTTAGAAACATGAAATGTATGTCTGGGAAATTTGTTATGTACTGGTGTGACTGATATATGCAATTTAGAAGTATTGATTAGGAATCAAGATGTGTGTTTTCTGGTCTGTGAACTTTGTACTGGTGTATGTATGAAATAGAAACTGATATGAAATTGTATATGATGTGGGAGTTAAGTGTTGGAGGTTGTGACTTCAAGATATGCAGTCTATTAGGAAAATAGTTTGGTTAAGTATAATGGTAGAGTCAAAATTTAGGGAACTAGGCTAGTGATTTTTAGAGTTAAAGGTTAGGGTCTGATCTAGGTTATTAAAGTCTCTTAGTTAAGGCATTTAGAACTTAGTAGAAGCCTTAAAATAACCAAGAATGGTTTTCAAATGGTAAATTCGAAATTGAACCTCTAAACAATTAAAATTTGAAGTTTTAGATCATAATTTGATGTCTAACCACTAGGGATTGATGTTAGGAAGATTTGTAAACATTTAGACAAGCTCAATTCATCGTATAGATCAATTTTGGAGTGTTAGAAACTCATCAAAGTGTCTCAGATGCACTAAAATCAAGTTGCTGTCAAAAACTGATAAGAATAATCGATTATCTCACTTGATAATCGATTATTCTAGTCTGAATGTCATGTTTTCTTCAAAGTTCACGTAAATAATCGATTATCATATGTAATAATCGATTATTGTTGTTAGTAAATCATCCAAGACAGTTTTGGGTGGTTTTCGGGGTTCCGGGTATCATTTTTGGACGTTCCTTAGGTCGTTCTGGGGATTTTGGACCTTTCTGAAACTGTTGGTGACAGTTTAAGAGTCATTTTCTCTATCTAAGTATGAGTTTAAAGGATTTTGTGTTGTTTAATGGTTCTTCTGGGTTTGTTATTGTTTGGTTGATGATATATGGGTTTGGTATGAGCTAATATAGTATGGATGCACTTATATAACTATAAAATGGTATGTTTGGATGAATCAAAGAGGAATGTGAATTTATCAAAGTGATGTGAATAGTATCAAAGTAAGATCTCTAGGTGAGATCATTGTAGTGCTTAGAATGAATGTAAGAGGCTTCCATATGGGGGGTTATCCCAACACTTTAATGGTCTTTCATTCTCACTTAGAGAGGATTGACGCATGTGGTGAGAGTAGTGGGAGGTCCTAGTGTAGGTGCTTCTTGGAAGGCCTATTGCGCAGTAATGGACTAACCTTGTGTGTGGTCAGGTGAAACCCCTCGGCAATGGCTTTGCAAAGTAGTAGAGGCCACCACAAGTACACAACCCGCCCCAGATCGACATTCATTCTAAGTCCGGACGAGTCTAGTTTGTGTCATACCATGATGGAATGTTTACTTAGTTACTTGTATGTATATGTCTTTCTATTTCAACTGTTGTATGATAACTTGTATGTTTTTGAAACCTAGCTTACCCTTACTCTTGTGTGTGTTGTATGTGATGTGCCTTTTTCTCTTTGCGATGATCATCCACTTGGATGTGAGCAGAGGGAGATGAGGCTTCCCTAGAGCAGACGTTGGAGGAGACCGATGTTGCTGCCCCTGTTTCTTAGGACTCTTCTAGTTATGTTCCTTTATTTTGAAAGACCGGTTTGTAAATAAAGTTAAATTTCTAGTTAGTAAGTAGACTTAGACTAATATTCCTCATTTTGGGATACTTTACTCTGAAGCTTGTAAAAGTTTAAATTCCACCCATATTTTGGATGACTGTATGCTTAATATTGTCCTCTATTAACTCCTCACTGCTCTCTCATACTATATTGTTGAATTCTACTATGTTATATGTTCAGTATAAATTTTGGGATGTCACATTAATAATATGACATAATAATACATTATGAATGAAATTGCATTACGAATGAAATGAATTTCTTCTTCATGAAATGAATTTCTAAAACATTGATGAAATTATACATTTTAGCGTAAGACTTAGTACATTCAAGAACCCCAAATAAAATACATTATGAATGAAATTGCAAAAGAAATATATTTCACAAAAATAATGATTAGTGATCAAAAAATTGTTTAATATTCCAATCATGTGATTATTATGGACCACTTAGGTATAAGCCCGTGATAGAAATAGGTGTTTTTACTTAGGTAAATTTGTTATAGTAATTATAAAAATAGAACAATTTGAAAAAAAAAATTACAAGAATAAATAAGTCAAGGTCCTTACACAATTTTAAAAGTCGTATATTCTCTACGTGATTTATATACTACTTTTGTTTTGATTATGTTGGATTGAAAGTCATGAGTCACTTGGATTGAAAGTCATGAGTCATTCCAACTATTTCAATTTGATGAAATTAATTATAATAAATATGTAATCGATTATATTATATTAAAGTTTCAATCTTAATAGAAAGTTATAAGTTGTAAAAGCTTGGTAGCTCAGTTCCATTAAAAAAAAGTTTTAAACTCTCGGTTGGTCCTCGCTTTTGTAGGGTAGTCTCAATTTGGTCCTCATTTTTGCAAGTGTCTCAATTGAGTCCTAATTTTTGAAAAAATGAACAAATTTTATCCCAACCGTTAAGGGGTCTCAGACGGCGTTAAGTTTAGGTCACGTGATGCATAGCGAATGTGGTGATGTGTGTTATTTGATGATGTGAAATTTGTTTAAATAATATGTCTGATTTTTAATTTTAAAAATGAGTGATGATGTGGCATAATATACTTAAGTTAGGGATTTCATTTCCTGATTGTGCGAATTAGGGATTTCAGTGTGCGAATTAGGGATTTCATTTGGTCAGGGCAAGAGAAAGACGAAGACGAAGTGCAAAGTAAGACAAGACGAACACAATCCAGGCCATTGTTGACGCGAAGTAAGGTAAGTTAGTTTCGTTTCGTCGTTGGTTTTCTTTTTGGAAGTATATGTATGAATGGGCTTTTACGAACATGTGCGTCTTCGATAATGGGTTTTTTTTGTTGTTCTGTGACTTTTTATAATGATTTGTGGTCCCCTTTATGCAACAACAATTGTTACATTGTAGTATAGACAATGTGGTCCCTATTGTTCATTTTTTAATTGTTTGGAAGTAGTAGTGGTCCCCTGTTTGTGACTGTTTCCTAAGTGGGGATGTTACTTTGTTCCCTGTCCCCTGTATGTGTATGTGTGACTATGAGTGAGTGTCCGTAGTGGTAGGAGTGTAATTGAAATAATTTATTCACACCCATAATGTACAGGTAATAAAATCAAGTGCTTGATATGGATGAGGAACGTATTAAAATTGTGGTCCACCATACTGGACATTTTGTGACTGATGATAATGGGCAGTTAAAGTTTGATGGAGAGGGAGCAGAATGGTCTTGTGATCCAGACCTGCTGAGCTATTTTGGCATAGTAGCCTCAGTCAAAGAATTAGGTCATATGGACATGAAAGAATTATGGTATAGTTTAGGAGGTCAGTCAGTGGACCCGAATAGATTAGAATTGTTAACTGATGATAGGGGTGACATGCATATGTTGAACATTGCTAGGTTAAATGATGAAGTCCATCTGTATATGGTTCATAATACCACGGAACCTGAAATAATAGAAATGATCGATTGGGTTGGTGGTCATGTTGAAGATGAAGGTGATGGTGCAACACAAGTGGAAGAGGGTGAGGGTGAGGGCATTATTGAAGTTGGAACGGAAATGGGAAATTATGATGGTGATGGTTATCCTGAAGTTGGAACAAAAAAGGTGGAATGTGAGGCGGATGCCCATATTCAGGAGGATGCCCATATTGAGGAGAATGCTCAGGTGCATCAGGTTCAGGATGCTGAGGTGCATCAGGTTCAGGATGCTGAGGTCCATCATGTAGAGGAGGTTGAGGTACATGATGTACATGATTTTGAGCTAGAGGATATAGGAGAGGATGAGGATGAGGAAATACATGAGAGTGAAGGTGAGGATGTACATGAGATTGAGGTTAACACTGAGGAGGAAGATGCAGATGATGAAGAAGTTGATGTGAGTGAAGACAGTCTAATAAATGTTAGCATTCACTGTGATATTGGTGCTTCTAAAGCAAATGTGAGACAAGAACCTTTCAGTCCAGTATGTGAGTCTTCTAGGTCAACAACTGATGATGGTATTGATTATGTCTGTGGCTTGTCTGATAATGAGTGGCTTTTCAGAGGAGTTGATTAGTGGACCAGATAGTAAGGATGAGGATGGGTGCAGTAAGATTAGGTTTCCCACATTTAGTATGCCCAAAAATTTAGAAGCTTATAAATGGGAAGTAGGAACCCTTTTTGTTGAGAAAAATGAATTCACAGATGCCATAAGGACTTATGCACTAAGTAATGGGAGAAGTTTAAAATTTATTAATAATGACAAAAAAAGGATTTTTGTGAAGTGTATGGGTGGAAAAGGAAAGTGTAAATGGTATGCGTATTGCTCCTTTAGGCCTGATGTGAATGCATGGTAGCTAAGAAAAGTGTTTGATGCTCACAGCTGTAGTAGAGATTTCAATGTGAAGTTGATGACATCAAAATGGTTGAGTGAAAGGATGGAGAAAACTGTCAGAGAAAACCCTACTTTGAAGGTGATGGACATAAGGGAGAAAGTCACTAGGAAATGGAATGTTGGAATATCAAGAAATATGGCTTTTAGGGCTAGAGCCATGGCAAAAGATAAAGTTGAAGGGTCATTCAAGGAACAATTTAGAAGAATTTATGATTATGGTCATGAGTTGCTTAAAACAAATCCAGGATCAACAGTACAAATAAAAGTTGATAGTAGCAATGGTGAGGTAATATTCCAAAGATTTTATGCATGCTTGAAGGCATGCAAGGATAGTTTCATTTCTTGTAGACCTATCATTGGGTTGGATGGATGCTTTTTGAAAGGCAAATATGGAGGGGAGTTACTAACAGCAGTGGGAAGAGATGGAAATGAACAAATGTTTCCCATAGCGTATGCTGTTGTTGAGGTAGAGAACAAAGACTCGTGGACTTGGTTCTTGGAGCTTCTAATTGAGGACCTTGGTGGGGAAGTTGTGTGTGCATCATGCACATTTATTTCAGACCAACAAAAGGTCAGTCATTCTTCAATAATTTTGACATGTAACTGAATATGTTGATTACACAAATGATAACTTAACATCTTGAATATGTCAAGGTCTTTTGCCAGCTATTCAAGATCCTTTACCTGGGATAAACCAAAGATTTTGTATTAGGCATTTATACTCAAACTTCAGAAAAAAATTTCCTGGTAAAAACCTGAAACGTCTCATGTGGAGAAAAGCAACAACCACATATCCACAACAATGGGAGGCTGAAATGAGGAATATTAAAGACATAAACTTAGATGCATTTAAACACTTGATTGCCATTCCACCTAGGTATGTATTTAGTCTTTTAAATTTTTCATTTACTTACATTCTTATAAATACTTGACAAGTTATATTTGATTATCCCAGGTTTTGGTCAAGATCTAGATTCACCTCTACATCAAAATGTGACACACTAGTGAACAACATGTGTGAGGGCTTCAATAGTGTCCTAGTTCATAGTAGATCTAAGCCAATTATTAGCATGTTATAAGACATTAGGATCTACATTATGAAGAGATGGGCTACCAACAGAACAAAGATGTCATCATATCAAGGTTCAGTCTGCCCTAAGGTTTTCAACAGATTTCAAAAGGAGTCATGGTTAACTAGATATTGGTTACCAAGGTAAGTTTTATAAAATCTGTTTGCATTCAAGGTTACACATTTATATTCATCCAGCTAACTATGTTGTGAATTTGTATTCATTATAGGTGGTCAAGAGAAAAATTGTTTGAAGTCAAACATATTTTAAAGTTTGGGGAACAATTTGTTGTGAATGTTGACAACATGGACTGCACATGTAGAAAATGGACAATCAGTGGCATTCCTTGTACTCATGCCATAACAGCAATGAAATTCTTGAATATAAATGCAGAAGACTACATTGGCCACTGGTTTAGGAAGTCTACTTATGAAGAGACCTACAACCCAATTATTTACCCTATCAATGGTCAAAATGTGTGGGATGTTACACCCTATTCAGATGTACTACCACCAAAGAAGAGGACAATGCCAGGAAGGCCCAAGAAAAAACGAAGACTGGAGGATTGGGAGTTGAAGAAAAATGACAGTGAATTAAGAAAGGGTGGACACAGAAAGAAATGTACTATCTGCAAAGAACTTGGCCACAACAAGAAAGGTTGTCCCCAAAGACCTCAAACTATAGAAGTTCCTACTGCCCAATCTACTCAACAAACAGAAGTGACCCAACCTCCATCAACAGATCTTCCAATAACTCAAGAAGATATTATGCTTCCCACTGCCTAATTTCCTGAACAACCACAACCCAGCCAACCTTCAGCAACAAATCTTCCTATTACTCAGGATGCTCCCTCCAGCCAATGTCGTGATGCATGATCTATGTACTGATGTAATTTAAATTATCTTGCAAATGTTTGCTCTTTGATTTTGAAAACACTCATTTACATATGTAATGTTGATGTATTTTGGATATCTCAATTGATGTATTTTGGATATGTTAGTTGATGGATTTTGGAGAAATGTAAGATGATGATGTTATCATCTTTCTTTTGGTTATAAGAGAAGGTTTTATTGTCCATTGTTCAGGTCATTGCTCATTCCTGTTTAGGTTTTCTTCTCCATTATTTAGGTCATTGCTCATTGTTGTTTGGTTATAAGATATGTAAGACAATGTTGTATATTGCTCATTGCTTTATGATTTAACTTTTCCAGTTGAATGAGCAATGTAATTGAAACAAATAAAATGACACAGATGATCACTGCTACATAAAAGCCAAGTTTCACCAATTAAATGAGACAGATTTATAAATCAAACACAGCTTACATAAAAGCCAACTTTCACCCATGACCTGAAATAACAATGTCTCAACTAACTTTCAGCAACATTGCTATCACAATTACATTAACAAGAAATATAACGAAGACCATCCACACTAAAGCTTTCGACCACTTTTCCAACTTAACTAAACTTTTCTCTACAGAAGCCATTGTCATCTTTTCACCACATGTTTCCTTCATCTGCATCGCACTGTGTTCCATGGTCATCAAACCCACTTCTTCATTTCTTACACTTCCACTTCTTTCTTCTACATTCAGCTCATCCCCATCTTGATTGCACCACTGAAAGAAATTACAGCCAAGCAAATCTTCACTCCCACCCTGTTCAAGAACAAGAACCCTTCGTCGAAACCCAAATAAAAAGACAAAGTTTTATCCTTATTTAAAACTCACCTTGAAGTTAGGGCATCCCCAGAATTTTTTTCCCCTTGTTCTTAGGGGTTCTAGCAATGCGGAACACTGCATTCTGACCACAAAAGCATGTGGGTTTTGCACCCAACCTCCTAACACTACCACTGCCACTGGTGTGTTGGAAGTCGGTACCCAAACATTTGCAAGAAGATGATGTACGAGACATTCCCTCCTACAGCACCTCAACAACTTCAACCTCTTCTTCCCCAAGACAGCAGGATAGTGATTGGCGAACAGGAAAAATGAAACATGAATCTCTTCTTCCCTGAGACGAAGTCGTAAATACACTTTGGATGTGAAGGGAAAGCCTTTAAATGTTAGGGCTTGGTGCTAAACGTGGCTAAAACACATCACCCATTCAATTTTAATTCATAATGCCAGGCAATCAAAACAGAAAATACAGCTCAGCTAAACTTAACGCCGTCTAAGACTCCTTAACGGTTGGGGTAAAATTTGTTCATTTTTTCAAAAATTAGGACTCAATTGAGACACTTGCAAAAATGAGGACCAAATTGAGACTACCCTACAAAAGCGAGGACCAACCGAGGGTTTAAACCTAAAAAAAAACTCAAACTTGCTTCATGACAGATAACTAGAGATGACAATGGGTCAGTTCGAGCACGGATAGTGCTTACTCGCAACCCGGCCTAACATAAAAATTCACTCGCTATCCTCACGGATACCCGCTTAAAAGATATCCTTAGATATTTTAAAACTCGTGGATACCCGCGGATATCTACAAATATTTTAAAAAATATATTTTTATAAATTATTAGAATAAAATTTAAATAAAATTACAAAATATATAAAATATAATATAAATAAAATAAATATAAATTAAAATTTAATTTTAATTAAATTTAACCTTATAAAATATAAATTAATGTTAATTTTAATTAAATTTAACTTAATAAAATATAAATTAAATATTTATTTTTATATTTTGCAGGTAGCGAATATTCGTGGAAACGGATAGTATAATACTCTCACAAACCCGATTATAAGCTGATATTAAAATATCCATTACTCACAACCCGCAGATACCAACTATCTATCATGGATTTTATTCGCAGGCACAAATTTTTTTGTCATCCCTACACATAAAATAGTTTGATAGCGTGTTCAATCAACATCTCTTTGAAAGTGACCATACGTAATCATATACCAACACCTTCCTTATTCTACATTTATCTAGAACCAATAAAATAATAATATGTTAATTTTATAATATGAACAAGTATTAGGTTTTTTTTTCTTGATATAAAAAATATAATAAAATGAAAAGTGTAGATATAAAATATTCCATGACACTTGGTGGAAAAACCAAACAAGTTTCACGTGATGTTTCTTCTTTGTTTGTATTTTATAATTGTACAACAAATAAATGAATCAAGCTTTTATTTTTTTAGTCTATTATGATTCTATTTTCGAATCAAATAACATATAAGTCTTCTCTTAAAAGTCCGATTAAAAAAAAGTATATATTAGGGCAAAATTTAATCATAAATAAATACAGATTAAAAGTTAGTCCGCAGAATATCACTAATATCATTAGTGTTACAATATTTGAAAGTTTTGATTCTCTTACATATATTCCACTCACTCCATTACACTAATATAAAGTTAAAGAATAAGATAAATATAGATTCTGTGTTGATTTTTTCTTTTAAAAGTAATAAGATGATTTAATAATAAAAGTTGAAAAACATGTATGTAGAAAAATCTCGTTAACATCTAGAAGTAAGAAGTAAGAAATTAATTTAAAAGTTTTGAATGGGAAGATGAAAAAAAAGTTGTAGATTTAATTCCTAACCAACAAAATTAACCATTAATAAATGTCGATAAAGAAAAATGTGGTAACTTTTTTATATTATTATATTATTAGTTTATCACGTTTTCGTATACTAATTTTAATATACTAAAATATAATATAAACTTTTTTACTGTAAAATGAAATATATATATATATATATATATATATAATATCAATAAATATTTCAATGGTATAGCTCTGGCCACGTAGTGGATCTGACTAAGATAATGACGTAAACCGTTTACGACAAGCAAATATGGCATATTTATTCTATAGCTAATATAAATAATAAGATTCCATATTAATTGAAATTAATTTATTTAGTTTAATAAGGGTATGAAGTTATATACAATTTCAATGAAATCGAGGTTATCAACTTGTTCGGTGGATATTGACGAAACCAAAATAGCAAGTATATTAAAATTTGTAAACTATTCCAAATAAGTATAATATGTAATGTAATATAATTTAACATAGTATAAAAGTAGGGACATATTACTTTAAAAATAATGTCAAAAGAGGTTATCTTCCTTCACATAGTCTTTTTTTTTTTTTAATTTAATAACTTTTGTACTGAATAATTCCTTATGAACCTCTAAATTGGGAATATATGGCACTCAATCTTATTGAAAGAGACATAGGAGGGTATGATCTAGGCAATTGTGCCAAACTATGTATCATTATTTTATTAATATATTTAAATTTATTTTAAAAAAATATTTGAAATACTCAATTACAAATGGCGTTATAGAAAAATTACAAAAAATTGTTAAAAAACATTTTTCTTAATAATATAACTCTTTGTAATTGTTATTTTTAGTGGAAGTGTTACAAATCTTTAAAAAAAATTGGATAACATCATAATTTAGGATAGCTAGTGCGTTTTTTTTTTTGTTTTTTAAACTCGTATTAAGAAAATTATTATAATTATTATCATATTTAAATAAACAATTTATTAATAATGATTTTTAGTGCAACTGTTAAAAATATTTACAAAAATTGGATGACAATAATTTAGGATATTTCTTTTCTTTTTTGTTTTTTAAACTTGCATTAAGAAAATTATTATAGTTATTGTCGGAATCATTAAATTCAAAGAAGATTGGAAGTGAGGTGTGTGCAACTGGTTGGACCGAACAATTTTTTATGGTGGTATATAAGTGAATTTTTTTCAAACTTCGAAGCCACTTTCTGCATGCACCGTTTCTCTCCAAATTTATGAGTTTGATGTTCTCTTCCTTCTCTCTAAAATCATCATTCTTCTCTCTACAAATTCTCAACCTTTTCTTCCTCTTATCATTAATTAGATCGCGCTTGAGTTTTCCTGGTGTCGAGAGCTTTCCTCTGCACCGATCAAGTTGTTGTTTTGAAGTTGGTAAGCTAAATTCCTCCGTTCTTTGAAGTTTCTGCATTTTCGGTTACATGCAAGTACTGTTCAGCTTGCATGTGTTCATCAGCCTTTCAACATAATTCTAATTCTTTTTTTGGTTCAGTGAATGGCTTTTTTCACCAAATCTGAATTATGTAGACGCCTTTAGGAGTTTTCGTGGAGTCTAAGCAAAGTTGAGAAGCATAGAAATTGTTTGGGTTTCGAGGTAAGGGAAGCTAGTAATTTAATTATGTTTCTCTATTTGCGGAATTGTTGTTTGAACGTCTGCATGTATGAATAATTGAATGTTTGATTGAATTGTATGAAAATTTTGTGTATGACCGAGACCTGTGAACGAATTAGGTTTTTGGATAGAAAGTGTTCTGTTTGGTCTGATCTAAGGAAGTGAATAGGTAAAATCTTTCATGGGATTTCTTTTGATTTATGTTATACGGTTTTAATTATATTTAAATAGGTTGAACTGAATTATAACTCGAGAATTTAGGATTTAGAAGTTGGGCATGGTTAATAATTTTGTAGAAGTTCTACAGAGTTATGTAGAACGCCGAGTGATTACTGTTGATCGCTCGGTTTTGTTTTGTACTCGGTTCTTAACTGGATTCGGTCTCCTTAGAGTCCTACCAGTTCATGACCATTCGGTCTTAGAAGGGTGGATTTTATATTGTAGCCCTTGGTCTTATTCTAGCATTTATGCCAGTATTAGTGAACAATTTTAGTTGTACTTGGTCACGTACTAGAACTCCTCCTTAGTAGTATTCAGTCTTAATAGTGTTCGGTGATGAACTGACACTCGATCTTAATAGTGTTCGGTCATGAACTGACACTCGACCTCAATAGTGTTCGGTCATGAACTGACACTCGGTTTTAATAGTGTTCGGTCATGAACTGACACTCGGCCTTAGTAGTGTTCGGTCAGGAACTAACACTCGGTCTTAATAGTGTTCGATCATGAATTGAGTTTGTTATCATAGTACCATTCGAGTGTATTTAAGCATTCGATCTAAATGGTTATTAGTAGGATTGATCTATAAGCATTCGGTCTAAGTTATTAGTGGTCGGTTTCATCTATAAGTATTCGGTTTAAGCTATTAGCGGTCAGTCTAACTTATAAGCATTCAGTCTTTTATAGTGTTAGGTTATTTCTTTAGTTTTATCTATTAGGAACTATTCGGTCTTCAACGTTCACAGGGCTCTTGATCTTTTATGGGAGGATATAATTATTGTATGAAATTACATGTTGAATAATGATGATTATGTTGTAAGTAATGTGGAAGAGAATTCCAAGGTGGAATGTCTCATGAATGGTTATTGAATTTTTAAGTATGAATGTGGATATTGTGCTAAGCTGGCATTCATCCCGATATTCTATGATTACTCATTCTAAAGTAGAGAGGAGTAAGTCATGTGTGAGAATGACGGGAGGTCTTGGTTTAAAATAGTAACCTTTGGTGAGGTAAAACGGACTAACCTCGGGTGACAATTGTTGAGGGCATCCCAGCTACTACACCACCCAGGTGCTAAAATGTTGTAGCTACACATTCATACAATCCGGATGGTCAAATCATGGTGTCAGTTTATGTATAATTGGGTGTTCGGTTTGTATATGATTACTTGTATTCAGTTTTGGCATGATGTAGCGTTCAGTTTTGAATTGAATGAACTTGTATGAAATGTATGTATGTGTATGTAATTAAATTACATTAACTTACCCTTATTTCATGTCTTGTCTATGTTTCCTGTTCGTTCTTCTTTTGCAATGATCACCTTTCGGTGTGAGCAAAAGTAGAGGAGTGCTTGATGGAGAAGGCGTTGGAAGGAGAGAATCATGATGTTTGAACCTAGGACCGTTCGGCTAGTAGAATTAGTATTTCTTATGTGTAACCGTTCGGTTTATACGTAGTGTGTATAACCGTTCAGTTTGTTCTTCCATTTTGTACCAAACTTTATGATATTTTGTAAAGTTTTACATATTTCGGACATTTTAGTTTATTTAGGATCCTATTGTAAATTCCTTAATTGTTTTATTATATTATTATATATTGACACCTGAATTTAGTTTCATACTATATTTTCATTCTATATTTTCATACTATATTTTTTTTTTGTTTTCTTTAAACTTGTATTAAGAAATTTATTATAATTATTATTATTATATTTAAATAAATGATTTATTTACATAATTATATTTAGGTATAGTTATAAATATAATATTTAAATAAAGATTTTGATAATATGAAAAAAAATTAAATAATTAATCAAGGTATTTTTCTTTTTTACAAAAAGTTAATTAAAATATATAATATTATTTTAATATTAATTTCTTTATGTTAAAATAATGAATTATAGAAAGTAAAACTTATAATACCAATAATAATAATAATAATCATAATAATATCTTACACAGCACATTAAAATAAGATGAAAAGAGAAATTAATAAAAAAAGTGTAAGTAATTGAAAAATAAATAAAAACACGAAATTGAAAAATATATAGAATGAAAAGAAAATACCCCCAAATCTATCAAATAATACAGAGAAAATATAAAAATCACTTAGGTCTTATTGAATGCGAAAACATAAATATATAAAAAGCATAATACATTCATGTAGAAGGAGTGAACGGAGAATGAGGTCACTCTACAGCAGAATGTATGCTTAATAAGAAAAGACCTCTATAATAACGTTCTTACCTGAATAATGTAAGTGAGTCTTAAGTTTCATATTTAATATAAATAACAAAATTAAATACTATATAAAAAATACTTATAGATATAATGTTTTGAAGATTTGATTAGAAAGAAAGATAAAGATGGAATAAAGGAAAGTGAGGGGGCTGTGTGCAGTGAAAGCTTGGGTCCAGAAAACAGAATGGAACGCAAACTCAAATATAAAATAAAGAAAAGTGGTTTGTATACACTGTAATACGCAGGTGCAAAAGGTAAAACAAGTCCAACCTGGAAAACTACTAGTGAAGTGTGGGGTGCAAGCAATACGTTGGGGTGCAGAAAAACAAAACGGGGGGAAGGCCCGAAACACAATACAAGCCCATGGAATATGACGACCAATCCAACTTCCTCTTCTTCGTAAGAGAATTCATCTCCTTCTTCCTAAAGAGGGAGCACTCCTCCTTTGATCTTCATCTCCGGTCTCCTCCCAGCTTTGTTGTCGTCGTTTGCCGTTTCTCTGCCTCCTCGTAGTTTTGTTGGGACTAGAAGTTGAGTTCCAAACAACTCAAACAGAACAAGGACCATCTTACAACTCGACCAGCCCATAGAGTCCAGCAAACTCAGCATGGCATCCTAGAGCCCAACCAACGCAACCTAACAATCCAACTTGGCCAAACATATTCCTACCAACACAGATTCAACAAGATAGAGGCAACTCCGTCAAAGCAACTTGAACAGCTGAATCCCGACACCAACTGTTGGGACAACCCTGCCAATGTAGCTTGGACAACCCAACAATCGTGGAAACAACACGACCTAAACTACATACATCACAATAATAATATATAACAACCATGATAACAAATTAAATAGATCAAAATCAACTATATAGGATTGTGAGGGGATTACATCGTTAAAATAATTATTTATTTTAATATGTTAACCACATTTTGGTGGAAAAATAGTAAACGCATAATAAAAGATAATAAATCACATTTTAATAGACTAAATTATTTGAAACTATCGAATAGAACAAAAAATTAGCGTGTAAAATGAACGCGTAAATTATTTTCGAATGTGTTATTTTTAATTTTATTTTTAAACAAAGAGAAAGTTTTGATTTATTTCTTAAATGTTTAAAAAATAATATAATTATGTTCTGTTATTAAGTTTAACGGAAATTTTTATAAATTATAATTTAAATGATTAATTTGAAGTTAAATATATTTTTAGTTCCTCAACTATCAAAAGATTTTATTTTTTGGTATAATTTTTTGTCCTCCAATATTAACACAACTAGAATCAGGCTGAGTTGGCTGGACACGTCATTTTCTAATTCAGACACTAAGTCAAACCAAACCACAGGTCACCCCAATTGCCAAATCAACCCACATTTGAGACTCCACGGTCAGCCGCTGCAACACTCGGGCAGCCTCTGACACCACCATTGACTCTACTAGTGCAACAACCACCACGAGTAACCTGGAATCGCGAGAAGAGACCCAAAACGCGGATCAAAAATCCAAAATTCATTCTAACTCTAACCTTCTAAGAGTGTTCCTCCCTGCACCTCACCTCCTTCTTACTGCACCTCCAATTTTACCATTTTATCCTTCACTTAATGCTGACAGCAGTATTTATTTATTTTGAGCTTTCCATTTTTCTTTCTTTTTCAACTCTCAATTCAACCAGCTCTGGAAAAACCAATCAGCCAGCGAGTATTTTTCACCTTCTGGAAATTTGTAAGTGGCTTCAATTTTTCAGAGGAAACAGTGTATTTTTTTTTTCTTTTTTGTGTTTTTTTTTCTTTTGTGTTTTCACTCTCTGGGGTGAGTCCAGTTGAGTTGATGAGTTTCTTGTTGAGGTGAAAAAGAAATCTGGATACAAGTTTTCAGCTTCTGAAGAAGCTTGGTCAAGTGTGGAATCGCTGTAAGATGAAAACTGCCAGAAGCTTGCTCAACTGTGGAATCGCTGTGAGATGAAAACTGCTGCAAATGGCACTGCGGTTAACGCCTGCCGCCCTTCGAACGGCGGATTTGGTGGCGCTGCAGCTGGATCTATGGCTGATGGCAACCGCAGGTGGATCTGTGGTTGGGTTTTGGGGGTGCATCTTCATTGTCCGCATATCGCAATGCGGGTAAAGGGAAATGCAGTTCGTCCTGCGGCTAATGGCAACCGCAGGTGGATCTGCGGTTGGGGTTTTGGGGGGTGCATCTTCATGTTGTCCGCATATCGCAATGCGGCTAATGGAAACGCAGTTCGTCCTGCGGTTGTGCGGATCTGCAAAGCAAGAAGAAAGTGGGTTCGAGAGAGACGAGCTTTAACAGTCTTGATCTGAACATGAAAGCTGGTGAAGAGGGTGATGGGAAAAAACTGAGTGTAGCTACCAGCATTGCAGCAACATGGTTCATGTATGTTTTCCCTAACGTGAAGGAAACAGAAAGAGAGAAAGAGCTACCATTCTGATACTAACCAATGTTCTTGGCATTTGACTACTCAGACCCCACGATAGTCCATTGTCTAATTTTGCAGGGAACACAAATTTATTTCCTTTGATTCTCATACCCCAAAATTAGATCAGCACCTCCTGCACCTGTTTTTATTATATATTATATGTAATAGAAGGATAAAATGGTAAAATTGAAGGTGCAGGAAGGAGGTGAGGTGCAGGGAGAAACACTCTCCTTCTAGATAGCATCATTAAGAACGTAAGAAAATTTCCAAACGTCCAAATTGCAAGAATCGGAAACCCAAAATCCCCAATTCATGACATCAATCTGCAGAGAAGATAAGATGAATCAACTACAACCTTAACTCATAGAATCAGAACCCCAAAATTCTCATTTCCAACCCTAGCCCCATCACGAGTCCAAAATTTGCGAAAGAACAGAAATCCAATTTGAACCGCACCCAAAGTTGCGAACCAAACGCGATTTTACTTTGCCGTGAAGAAATTGGAGCACTCGTCGTCGAGAAGAAAGTGTCGCGAACCGCAGGACCAACGCCTCACCGCCACCAAGCCACACAAACCCTCAACCCGAACTAGCTTCCTCATCTGATTCCTACCTCCAGCTCTGGAGTCGTCGCCTCCGAAAGCCTCCGATTTTGCTGCACTCTCCCAGGCGGAACAAACACCTGAACCCTAAATCTGCAATCCCTAAACCTGCCAGGCTCGGACTCGCTTCGGAGCACGACGACACTGCGCTCACAGCGCGCAACCACAAGGAGGAGAGAGCTTTGCATGAGAATGCCGAGGTTCAGGAAGCGTCGTTTGGGGAAAATGTTTTAGATTTTGAAGGTAGAGATAGGTGGGTATTCGTTCCCTTTTTCAAATTTAACTCGAATTTGTTTTGATTTTTGAACTATGCTTTCCCCTGCCGCAAGAATCAGAACCAGAAAGAATATGAAAAGAAGAAGAGAGTTTCCTGTAAAACCCCAACCCAATACCAGAGAACGAAACGAAGGACAACGCGGACAACGCTTCTCCTACGAGCAGACCAAACCGGAAAAGAGGAAGGAGAAAAGGTATCTCCTTTTTCTAACACGTGTCTTCCCTGGAACGAGAAAGGAGATAAACAAGAAAAGATTGACATGTCAAAAAGTTAAAAAATGACAGGAAACCATTAGCCAACTCAGCCAAATTCTAAAATAGGCTATAATTTTTGAGGATGAAAAATTATAATTTTTTTAACAAAAAAAATTAAAGTGTATCAAACTTTAAAAAAGTAAAAAAAAAATAAAATCGTAATATTCATATATTATTATTTTATCATTAATTTATAATATTAAAGAACTAATATATTTATAGGCTGAATACAAATTGTAATTCTTTTATAGGTAAATTGATAACGTCAAACATAAACCATATATTTTCAATAAAAAATATAAGAATGTAAGGGAGTAAATAACTGCATTTGTGGTATTCCCTCTGGAGTAATAAATTTAACTTTTATTTTATTTTTATACTAATATTCATTTTTTTTTTCAAATTTCATGAAAATAAAAAATTAAAGGTAAATACATTTTAACTGTTAAAAGCAATAAAAAAAATCAATAATTAAAACTTACCTGTACATGATGTGTGATCAGAGGGCACATGGTAGGGTCCTCCATTGCAGTTTGGGAAGATGGAACATGGTAGGGTTTGTTTAAGTGACAAGGTCAACATCATTATGATAGAGAGAGTTTGATCCAAACATTATTATTATTTTTATTTTTATGTCTATGTCGTTGAGTAGAACATGAGTTTTATATCAATTATAAAATAGGTTATTTTAAAAAAATTCAGTACTTTTTTGTTTGATTTTAGACTAAACTAATTCAATTATAGAGATCTACAGATAAAGTAAAGTTTGGTCAATGATAGATCGTGCTTGAACAATTTGAAATTTCAACAACTTGTATGTAAAATAGTTTTAAAAATTACAATGTTGCAAAGTAGCTATCAATAAAGATTGATCTCTTTGATATACAGAAGTTTTGGTAGGTTGGATCTTAAGATTATCAAACTTGTTTCGTAATGTAAATGACTAAATTATTACTCTGTTTGAATATATTATAAACTATATTGATACAAAAATATATACCTAATAAATTACTTGCCAACCTACATAATTATATAACTAATTTATAAACTAATTTCATCAATGCAAAAATATTTAGTAAGTACATTAAAATAGTTTATTTTAAAACTTAGTAATTTATAATTTAAAATTTTTATCAATTATCATTATATTATTTAATTTATTTCATTACTATTTTATATTTTAATATATTTTTTAGTTATTTGTGTAGAAATTCAAGTGTGCGTCTAAGTCACATATTAATTTATTAATTTAAAATGGAAAGATAAAAAATATTTAAAAGTAAAAGATTATCGATGAACCACACAATAATTTGAATTTTGGTTGTACATATTATTATTTATTTTAATTTCAAGAAAAACAATTAATTATAGTATTTTTTGTATAGTATATTTTGGATTTCTTTCTATTATTTTATAGAGTCTAAATTAAAAAAAAAGGTTTAGTACTATAAATTAAAGCAATTAATGTTTCATTATAGATATTATGTAAAAATTACATGTAATGAAACTTATAAAAAAAATTCAACGTAACAATAGTTTAGATTCAGAAATAAAACATTTGAATTTTCGAAAATATATAAATTATTAATTTTTGTTAATATTCATTTAAACAAAAAAAAACATACTTGTCCAAGTGCAAACGCCAATGCAATTTTTAAATAATGAATAGAAGTACAAAACTTTTTAATAAATAAATAATCATTTAAAAAATTATACTTATAATTACATAATAATATACTTTTATCTTAAAAAACACAAATTTCAGTTATACAAAATATATATATATATATATATATATATGAAAAATCGTAAAATGTTTTTTTAAAGAACAAGTCTAAGAGATGGAATTTAAAAAAAGAGACAACATTAGCGTATTCAATAATAATATTTTTTATTCTCTTCTCTTGATGCAATTCTCTTTATATTTCTTCAAAAAAATATGTGTTATTGAGAGTTTTTGACTTTCTTCTAAGGGTGTAGTCTTTATGATACTAAATTAGAAGCTATGTTGCATCTTAATAGAGCAACTATGCTCTGTGTACAAAAAGGACAGATAGAAAGCAAGAAAGAAATATTCCTTAAATATTTTCATGTCTCTAAATGTTCTTTTGATCTGTTTTTGAAAAAATGTAGTGATCTGCATAGAAAAAAAGAATTCAACCTAATAGACAAAGAACTAAAAGATATATTAATGCATTAGATGATCCTTTAGACATAATAGATATACTATCATTCATCCTTTAAAGTTTCTTTTAGCGTTTAGGATAATTAGGTTATAGTGTTTCGTGTTTTTTATCTTACGCAATTCAAAACTTCTAAAGACTATTTGGTTTAGGTATTCATAAACTTCAAACAATGTTTCCTTAGACCATTTTATCTTACAAAAATCGAAGTCTAGTTGGTTTGAGTCAACATCTTCCTATTTATAATTCGTAATTCAGATCTTCCTACAGCACGTCTTGTGAACTTGCACAATAATCTATGCTATTTTTTAATTAAAATGTATAGTATTTTACTTGGGAAAAAATTTAAAAATATGTTAGTGGTGAAAAATTCATTTAAAAAATGCTTAAAGAAACTTGTAAATTATCCCAAACATTAGGGAAGTTGAATTGGCAATGGTTTTTTCTTTAATGTAAAGGTAATACACGTGATTCTTGAAAATATGATTCTTATGAACTTCATCAATCCCAAAATATCTATCTGTACTTTATTGATTATTAGTTTTTAACTTGATAAGATTCTTCGTGTGACACCTACTACTGGAGTAGGAAAGGCAATCCGTGCTAAGAAGCTTTCTCCCAGATACCTTGGGCCATATCAGATTTCTAGACGCATCGGACCAGTCGCATATGAGATAGCTATGCCGCCTCAGCTAGCTAATCTCCACCCAGTCTTTCATGTTTCTCAGCTTCGAAAGTATGTCCCTGACCCTTCTCACGTGTTGGAAGCTGACACTGTACAAGTCAAGGAAGATCTCTCTATAGAGATGCAACCGGTTAAAGTAGATGAGAGGCTAGCCAAACGACTAGACGGGAAAGCTACTAGGTTGATCAAAGTCATATGGGACAACAGAACCGGCGATTCTACCTAGGAGAAGGAGGAAGAAATGAAGAAGGCATATCCTCACTTGTTTTCTGGTAAGTCCTAATTTTCGAGGACGAAAATTTTTGTTGTTGGGGAGAATGTAAGGCTTGGTAAAATATAAATAAAAAGTGTTTACACGTGGCAGCATAGGATAGGTTGAACAATATTAGTAAAGTAAAAATACTTAACCTTTTAAAACCCACATCTAATTTGTGTTTCTGAAGAACAGTTCCCCCTTTTCTTTCAAACACCCTCTCCTTTTCTTCTTTGCCTTACCACTTCTTCCATCTCAAACTCAGATTCTTGATCCTTGGCTTGTTGAACAGAAGATACCTAGTTGATCAGGGCTTCAAGAGCAACGTTTCTACCGATTGAATTTTTGTTTCCCCAACTGGTAAGAAAACCCCTTTCTTCCTTTTCACTTAGGGTTTTAATCATGCAACAAAATCTGGGTGCATGTGACCCATTTCACGTTTCTCAAATTTTTAGCTTCTATTAGGTTCTAAAAATTGTATTCTATCATCAAATTGATGATCTATAGGTACCGTAAGGGTTTCCATAGGACGCGGGACATCTCTAGCCTTCTTGAGCTTGGTTGTCTACACTAGAGGTAAGGTAACATTTAATCACCTGTCCATCACTTTAATTAGAATTGATTTGAGGTCATTTGTTGACTATACTTATACTTAACTCAAGCAACAATCATTCATGAGAAAAGATAAGAAAGTGAACACCCACCATTATTTCCAATAATTGCTCCAAAATTAATTACTATTCCAAGACTTTTCTTCTGCTTTTGTATCGTTTAGATTAAAACACAAATAGTTTTGAAGGCTAAACGATTAGCAATTACATTTAGGCTGACACTTTCATGTCCTCTGTTTGGTGGAGGGTCAACATCTTACCAGTTATCTCGGTTGCTATTTTTAATGTAACTTTAGGGATATTTAAGTGGGAGTCTATATCTATATATAGTAAAAATGAGAAAAATCAACATCATATAAAGATTTATAAACCTATTGTATTTAAAGATTTTGCGTTAGAAATGGTATGAATCTATTATTTATGGATTAGATTTATGTTTTATTAGTATTGAATCTTCTCCACGATTCTTGGTATCAGTATTTTTTAAAATTCTAGTTTTAAATTAGTTTCATTGATTATATTTTTGTGACAACACAGCTTTATGATGTGGTTATTTTGGAAAGATGATTTAGGAGAGAGGAAGTGAATGAATTTGATAAGATTTGAAGGTAAATTTCTTGTTGTTTAGTTGAGTGAATTTAGAGGTGGGTGAAAGTGAATTTGAAAGTAAAGTTTGTGAAAATTAATGTATGATTTGATTGATGTGATTTACAAAAAAAATTATTTAATTGATAGAAATTAAAAATTACCAAAATGTTTCTAGTTATAAAAATAATATAAAATGATAATTGTTAATGTTATATTTAATTGTAAAAATGTTTATAAGAAGAAAAAAAATTAAAATTAATTATTAAAATATAAAAAAAATAGTAATTTAGTAAATTAAAATAATAATAATAATACTAATAATTATTATTATTATTATTAATTATTATTATTATGAATTATTATTATTAGTTATTATTAATAATTATTATTATTAATTATTAATAATAATTCATGTTGCGAATCCTTTACATTCTCATTTACATAACTTTTTATGGTAAAAATATGTAACCTGGAAAATAAAAAATGGTAGTATATATTTTGTATGGGATTGTAATTATTTTTTACCATAAAGTATGGTTTTGTGACACAGGCTAGCCAACTCAGTGGGCGTTTCATAAAAGGAAGAAATCATAATGTATAGAAAACTTTCTGCAAAGCTCAAGCCAACTGTTTGTCAGGCAAAAATGAGAATTTATCTTAAATTCCTTCAAATCAGAGGATTTCCGCGATGAATCAAAAATCAATGAATCCCGCAATTATTCGCTCTTCTTTCCTCTTAGATCCATACAAGTGAGCATCATTTTGATTAATAATCCGTCTGCCCCATTCTCTTTAAACAGTAAATTATGCACAAGTGAATCCAGTCTTAAGTTTTCCAAGGGTCTTCAGTTGTTGTATATATGATTGTTTGTAATTGAAAACCTTGTTTAAGAAGTGAGAAAAATGGTATTGTCTACAGCATATGGGAGAGGTGATGATGAACTTAGTTGGGGAAGCATCAAAGGGTTTTCACTCCAAGTCCTTACAGGGAGGTGGTTCATGATGTTTTCATCATTTATGTTGATGTCAGTGTCAGGAGCAAGCTACATGTTTAGCCTATTCTCACAAGATATCAAGTTAGTTCTTGGTTATGACCAATCCACTCTCAATCTATTAAGCTTCTTCCAGGAGTTGGGAGCCAACATAGGCATTCATGCAGGCCTAATCTATGAGGTCACACCACCTTGGTTTATCTTAACAATTGGTGGGGTTCTCAACTTTGCTGGGTATTTTTTGATTTGGCTTGTTGTCACCAGCAAAATTGCAAAGCCCCATGTGTGGCAGATGTGCTTCTACCTTTTCATTGGAGCCAATTCTCATTGTGCAACTAACACTGGAGCTCTCGTGACCAGTGTAAATAACTTCCCTATCAGCAGAGGAGTAGTCCTAGGCCTTTTGACTGGGTATACAGGTTTAAGTGCAGTAATAATTACTCAGCTATACTATGCCTTGTATGGAGATGACTCCAAATTCCTCATTTTTCTCATGGCATGGCTACCAATTGCTGCAGTTTTTCTGTTTCTTCCAGTTATCAGAATCCACAAGAGTGTTCAACAGCCAAATGACACCAAAGTTTTATACAGGTTCCTCTATCTGACATTAGTCCTTGCAGGGTTCCTCATGTTTGTAACTTTAGTACAACAATTTTTCACTTTCTCTCAGTTTGAGTATCAGATTACTACCACTGTGATGCTTCTTCTGCTCATCCTTCCACTTTCTGTTGTTATTGTGGAAGAACACAAGATTTGGAAGAGTAAGCTTGAAAACATCAATAGGGAAGATAGTCAGCAGCTCCTGGAAAACTATCCAAACATAGCTACAGAAAATCCTTATCAAGAGAAGTCTTCCCAGGCTCCCCAAGAAGAAATCTCCTTTTGGGAAAACATATTCAACCCCCCAGAAAGAGGTGAAGATCATACAATACTTCAAGCCAGTTTTAGCCTTGACATGGTGCTTCTCTTATTAACCTCTATATGTTCACTTGGTAGCAACGTCACAATGATAAACAACTTGAGTCAAATTGGAATTTCATTAGGATATCCTTCTCATACCGTAACCACATTTGTCTCTCTTACATCCATTTGGATCTATTTAGGTAAGGTGGTTCAAGGGGTTGTCTCAGAGTTTATCATACTCAAATATAGAGTCCCTAGGCCTCTCATGCTCACATCATTGCTTTTGTTATCTTGCGTAGGCCATCTTTTAGTTGCCTTCAATGTCCCAAATGGTCTCTATGTAGCCTCAATTGTTATAGGGTTCTGCTATGGGGCTAATTGGCCATTAATCTATTCTGTTATATCTGAACTTTTTGGCCTCAAACATTATTCAACACTGTACAATTTAGGGTCACTAGCAGGTCCAATTGGGTCATACTTGCTCAGTGTGAGGGTTGCAGGGTATCTGTATGACAGGGAAGCCATGAGGCAAATGGAAGCTATGGGGAAAAAGACAAGTCCAGGAGAGGAATTGAACTGCAATGGGGAGGAGTGCTTCAAGTTAGCATTCATTATAATCACTGCAGTTTGCTTGTTTGGGGCACTTCTGTCACTCATTTTGGTCTTTAGGACTAAACAACTCTACAGAAGTGACCTATACAAGAAATATAAAGAAGCTAAAACTGATGAAACTGAAACAGGTGTGTTACAACAAGATTGAATTCAGCAGCAGCAAATGAAAGTGACTTTGGCAAGGAAATGGTCAAAGCAATTTGAGAATCATACACAATATAATTGTTTATTGTAAGTTTTGTGTTATATTTCATAAAACAAAAGTTTTTCTCAGAATTTATATAACAGCATGTCAGGTTCTTCTGAAGAAAATACACTCAAAACCTTAAAAGCAACAGGGAGGTAGGTATTGTTACTTATGTTAAATTCGTGCTTTTTAATAATTGAAATTTAATTAATATATTTAATAGTTCAAGTAAGTCAACAAGTGATTCCTAAACTTTCAGGAACTTTTTATGTTTCAGTTTTAAATTTGTTAAGTGCATCTTGTTTCTGTTTTCATATAGTGTAGTGTTGTGATTCATTGAATAACAGGGTGAGAATAATTTTTCTTCTTCCACAATTACATTTTTTTTTTCCTTCATTTCTCAGGTTTATGTTTCCACCATAAAAAAAAAAAAGAAAAAAAAAACTTTAGATCGGTATCAAGAGCCTTCTTCTTAGAATGTTGAGTGAATGTTTAAAACCTACCATAAACCCACTTGCTTCAATTCACCTAAAATGGATTCTAAAACTCCTTACACAACACTAACACCACATGTGTTTGATGGTGATAATTATAACATTTAGACAGTAAGAATAGAGACACACCTTAAAAGACAAGTGTATTGAGTCGCACAAAAATAAGTATTATATCTACATGCACTTGTTTAAGATGTCAAGTAATTTTAATATGTTTTGACTTGCAATAAAACATTGTTTTGTGAAGTATAATGAAGATTAAATGAGAATTAAATAAGATTAAAATAAACAATGTATATAATGTATTGAGTTTGAACTTCACCTATTTTCTATATTATTGTTGATTCATTATATGATAATCCAATTATTAAGTATCATTGGAAATTCGTGACTCATTCTAAATTAATTCTTTAAGTTTAAAAATCTAAGGACTTCAATCATAGTGATGATTCCTCAACTAGTAATGAATGAATTATTTTAAGTACAAGACTTTTAACTTAACTAAATCATTCAAATCTATTCTTAACATTCAAACACATTAGATGACTTGATTGCACATTAAATTTAAGATTAGTTTCTTAACTCAATCCAAATCAGTTATATAAGATGAGTGATTAGTTCATTCCAACATTTAAAACATAAACCAAATTATTAACACTTGAATAAAAGAATAATCATATATAAATTAGCAACAATACATAGTAGAAAAGGCTACACTCAACCTTAATACAAGAAAGTTCAGCTCCTCATAATGATTCTTCTTACAAGCTTCAAGAGTTGTTGATACTTTCCCATAATTCTCTCTAACCTCCTATTCTTAGTCAATCTTTTTGCTTAACTTTCTTCTCTCACACTTTCTTGATAGTTTACTATAAAAGAACCTTATGGTTAAAGGCACAACCCTAGTCCCTTTTATTAACCAAAGTCCATTGAGTTGGTTATCGTAAGTTTTTTTCTTTTACTTTAATTTTATTATGACTTCCTATAACAACAAATAGGTCCTTATATTTTATAAATCACATTTAGGTCCATCATAATATTTCACATGAGTCACATAATTGAATTAATTTGTCAATTAATTCTAACATTCTCCCACTTTCATATGATGTCATAACATTATGTGATCTAATACATAAATCGTAGTGCATGTTAAGGACCTTACACAAATTGGTTCCATGATTATTCATAATTAAAGATACCAAAAAGAGAGAGTCATGGTAGTTGCACATCATTCAATCAACATGTTCCCTTCCATGTACTATTGTATTATCCCTTTCTCCTTAGTATGACTTTACAATGAGAAGTCCATAATGCATTCAAACATAATGCCATTTTCAATAATAATAAGATAATTTGTTCTCTTCATCATAATTTGCATGCATATATAGGAATAAGAAAATACAAATTTTAGAAACTTATAAATTAAAGAGCTCATAATGTCACATAATCATTAATAAAATTAATATTCAACATTCAATAGTAGACATAATGCTCATATTCTCTACATGACCAACAAAGAATTTTGGCGGTAACCCTTTTGTTAAAGGGTTAACAATCATAACATTTGTGATAATATGTTCTACATTTATAAACTTCTTCTTTAACTGCAAAATATTTCAATTTCATATGCTTAGCACATTTTGAGTACTTGTCGTTCTTAGAAAAGAAGATCATTGTGGAATTACTTACGCTACCATTTTTTTTCTTTGATTAGGTTAAGAATTCTCATTTTTTAAACATTTGTTTCTAGTGTCCATTAATTTATGTATTATGTAATCATTAAAAACTTCAAAATGGTGTCATTATTGCCTGGAGAGAAAGCTCTCAAGCTAAGTCTCCGTTTGAATTGGTTGACTCATTGATCGGACATACTTAATTTGTTGTTTGCCTAACTTTGGAGGTAAGATTTTGTACTCGGAATCCATGGATCAAAGCATAAAGGTATGTCTATCGTGATTTGATGTCGAAATATTAATTTTTTCCTTATATCATGTCAAATTTCTTTGAATTACAAAGTTATCAATTCATTTATCATTCATTGCCCAAATCTTGTTACCTTGTTTTCTTTAGGTTTGGGACATGGATACATTACAATGTACAATGAAACTCTGATAGGTTTCCGATATACAAACCTAATCAAGAACACTCAAACTCCTCACGAAACAGGTAAGCAACCAAAAGCAAAGAATCAAAATCTGTATTATTCACCAAAGAATAGTCTGTACAACTACAGATACAAAGGGCATAACCCCTTTCTCAGGACTAGGCATGTTAACACTCAACTGCTAAAAGTCCATCACCAACTAATCCCCCAACTATTTATACACTCCTATTCCCGCCCTTACTAACTATAATAGACAGTTAGTATATTTTGATTATGTAATTCTCTTCCTCCTTGTTAAACTCACTTTTAGTCGCATCAAAGCCAACAAGCTCAGTTTCCCCACTAATGTAGTAGAGGGATAACCAAGGATCAATCCAAGGACTCAACTACGATTAAGTCTAAAGTGTATAGTTAAATCTTGCTTTTATTTTTTAATTACTACTAACTAACAGACAAGGTGGGGAAAAGAAATGAAAGAATGAAATTTATAAAGAAAAAAAAAAGAATTAGAAATCTATAAATTGTTTAAAAGAAGAAAGAAATTGAATTGAAATGAAATAAAAGAAAATAGAATTCTAAACTACCTAAAACAGCAACAGAACTTAAGCTAATATGAACATTAAATGCAACTAAAATTACCTAAAACTAGAACCGTAAACAAGCAATTCAAATTGGAAATTAAAAGCTAAACAAATCCTAACAATCAACTAAATGTGAACCTATATGAAATGTAAGGATAAAGTGGATATTCTAATCTGGAAAGTAATCAATGATGAAGAAAATTAACAAACACTAACACAGAATTAAAAACAATCACCTTTTAAAGGAATAAAGAAACTCAATCACACAGCAGAACCTAACATCAATTCAACAGAGATACTAAAGATAAAGAAGCAACTAAAGAAATTAGGCACAAGCAAAGATCAGAGACAAAAGTGAAATAGATTGAATGAAAAAGTCTCAATTTCTCTTCAGAAAGACATTCCGAGAAAGTTAAGCCCATCACAGGGTCTTTTTAGTTCATATTTCAGAACTTAAGGTGGAAATTCTCACTCAATTATTCAACCAATGCACAATTTCACAAGAAACAAAATACAAAATTGAAATTGGACTTAGTTTGATAATTATGAAGCTTAACATCTCTCAAGAAGACCTCTTGAAAATTTAGGCCCAATCCAGGGTCCTATTACATCCAAACAGATGTAATATTGTGAATGTTTTCCTTCAAAATTATCAAACACATTTCAATAACAGCACACAATCACACGTACTAGAAACAATAACAAGAAAAGAATAAAAACATAAATCTGATGAGTCTTTTTGTATTGGACTCTTCTCTGTCTCGAGAAGACATCTCGATAAAGAATGCTCTTTGTGGATTCATTTGATTCCAAAGGAATCATAAAATTGCAGAGAATCAAAGTCCAAATCAATTTCTCAAATCAAAACACACATAATCAAACAAAAACACAGAAACATTGCACGAAAAATCAAGCACACTATAATCACAAAACTATATGAACAGAAACACATCGTAAAACAACTTTTATTAACAGAAATCAAAAATACAAAGAAATGTACCGAAGAAAATGTGCAATCGAAGCCACCACGGGCTGTCACCACCGTGGTTGTGCGCTCCAAAAGCTCCAAGAACTTAGAAAAATGAAAACCTACTTTACGGAAAGCATAAACCCTAAGCTAAAATTTAAAACTGTGTATCAAAGTGTCTCTGTGTGTTTTTATACATGGTAGAAAACCCCTTTTATATAGGGTCTGAAAAGAAAAGAAAAAGGAAGGAAAATAAAAGAACGAGGGAAAAAGGAAGCTTGCTCTTGACGCTTTGATAATCGGATGGACAACCTTTCTATGCCTCCCAACTGTTTGACCCTCCACATGGCAGCACCGGTCAGCTTCTCCGGGTAGTTCCTTTTCTTCTCCGGGCAGGATGATTAGAGTCGCGCTTTCTCTTCTTCTCACTTCTCTCGCGAACCCTAGAAGAGGGTTGATTTCTCTTTCTCTCTCTTCTTGCTCTCTCGACTCGTGTGTGCTACAACCTCCAAATGAAGTGATGGAGTGAAGACCCCCAAAGGAACAGAACACCAAAACGATGATGTTCCACTAAAGGGCAAAGCCCACTGTAGTAGCGCCAATCCACTCAGCCCAATTCTCTAATGGTGACAGCAACGCCTAAACGCTGCGTATCATTAATTCAGCTGCAACATTTTGTTTAATTGGCTTCTCCAAAATGACGCCATTCAATTAAAACACAGGCCAAACTCCTTTCTAATTTAACGAGCCCAATCAACAATGACATTTCAGCCCAATTACGTTTCAATTAATTCCATTCCATCAGCGTTGTAACACTTGCAATTTTTCAGTAGCCACTTACTTAAACATTCCAAGAGGCCAAGACCCAAATTATGCAGCCCGTCAAAAACATCTTCTTTCCAGCGGCCCAGTCCAGCTCTTGCAGTGCAGTAGTAGTGCTCCCAAAACGCACCGTATCATTAATTGGAGAGCCAGGCCAGCTGGAGTGCAGCGGCCTAATTCTTTTTTCAGCATCAGAGGCCCATTCCCGGCATCTCAGCCAGCCCAATTAATTAAGGGCCTTCCTGCAGCAAAGAAAAAAAAATCAATCCAAAATAAAAGAAGAGAAAAAGAAATTTAATAAAGAAATATTTTTATCAAAAATTTTCTAAAAAAAAAGAAAATTTTCTAATTATTAATACAAACTAAAAGTTACACCTAAAAACCTATTTTTAACTAAAATTCTACAAATCTAAAGATTTAAAATAAAAACATAAAACTAACCTAATTCAAAGCAATTGAAAACTAAAATGATCTAACATGGACTCCTAAGCACAAATAAAAGTGCAAAATCTGAGAGTTATCACTCCTCTCGTATACTCTCCATCTCTTTTCATTCCCAACATTGCCCTCTACCTAATGTTCAACCTTGTCCCCAAGGTTGTAATCCGGATACTGTTCTCGGATAGTGACTTCTTCTTCCCATGTCGCTCCATCTCGCCCCCTTCTTGCCATTCAATCAATAGCAGTGGCACTTCCCCTTATTCCTTTTGAATTATTCTCCTGTCCAAAATTCTAACTGGCCAAAATGAAGGCCCATCGACTTGCAAATCCTGAGGCAATTCCTTCTCCACCCGTTGTTCTCCTATTGCCTTCTTTAGTTGCGACACATGAAAAACAGGATGAATGCGTGCAGTCTCGGGTAATTGAAGCTTATAAGCAACTTCCCCCACTTGTTGAATCACCTGAAACGGACCGAAATACCTGGCTGCCAACTTCGGATGAAGGCTAGTCGCCATTGAAGATTGTTGGTGAGGCCTTATCTTCAAGTAGACCAAATCACCTACTTTAACATCAGCCGGTCTTGTCCCCTTATTCGCTTGTTTGACACATTAATTCTTGTGCTCTCTCCAAATGGAACTTCAGTTGTTTCAAAGCCTCATCTCTGGTTTACAGTTCTTGGCTCACTGCTTCCACCAATGTCTCACCAGGTATAAACCTTTGCAAGGATGGTGGTGGTCGCCCATAAACGGTCTCAAACGATGTACACCTGCTAGCTCCCTGATAGTTGGTATTATACCAATATTCAGCCCATGGTAACACTGTTTTCCATCCTTTAGGCTGTTCAGAGCAGAAACAACGAAAGTAACCCTCGAGTACCCGATTCAAAACTTCTGTTTGTCCATCCGTCTCTGGATGGTAGGCAGTTCTCATCTTCAACTGAGTTCCCTGCCCTTTGAATAATTCTTTCCAGAATTTGCTAAGAAAAAGGGGGTCCCGATCACTCACAATTGACTTCGGAATGCCATGCAGCCTTACCACCTCCCTGATGAAGATCTCTGCCACCATTACGGCCGAATAAGGATGCTTAAGAGGAAGGAAATGCCCATACTTACTTAAACGATCTACAACCACGAGAACAACATCGTATCCTTGCGACTTAGGAAGCCTTACAATGAAATCCATGCTTAACTCTTCCCAGATAGCATTCGGTATTGGCAAAGGTTGTAACAGTCCTTGAGGAGAGGAGGCTAAATATTTGTGTTGTTGACATACCAAGCACCCCGTGACATATTCTATCACTCTCTTCTTCATCCCTATCCAGAATAAGGACCGCGTTATCCTTCGATATGTCCTATACACACTAGAATGCCCCCCGTCTGCGTTACTGATAACGGTTCAAAAACCGTTATTTTTATACTTAAATTTGACACTAAACACACCCTTTATGACTTAGAAACTAACTTGAAATTATGCATTTTGCTTAAGTTAGAGAATAAAAGAGTCAAAGTGGTTTTCTTGGTTTTATGCTTGGTTTTCCTTGTTTTGGCAGGATTTAAGAAAAGATGGAAAAGTGCACAAAGGAAGAATCGCAGCCACCGCTAAGCGCCAGTACAGCGTTGAGCGCTAGCTTCGCTGTGGAGATCTCTGTCAAACACTCAAGCACCAACGTTGACGGAAGAATCTGAGTATTGCGCCCACCATTGAGCGCTACTTTGCCGCTGAGCGGTGGCTCCTTCAGTGAATTCACTTCTAAACGCCTAGGCGTCAACGCTGAGCATTAATCTTGAGTGCTGCACCTACCGCTGAGCGGTAACCCAGCGCTGAGCGCCATTCTCTTGGGCCTGGGCCAGTTTCTACTAATTTTAATGAACTTTAAATAGATTTGCACGACCTAGATAGGGTATCTTTTGACAAAAAGAGGTGCACAAACACTCTCTTCACCCCTTGGAGGCGGATTTTGGATGCGGAAGCTCCAATCTACAAATTCTAGGGTTTATCTTTTCATTCTTTTCATTAATTTCATCTAGTTTCACCATGTCTATGGTGAACTAAACCTCCATTGTTGTCGGGAAAATGATGTAATCCTTTGAAACTCTTATATATTGAATTGATGCTTTATTCATATGCTTTATTTCATTAATTGTTAGAGTTTTTCCTCTATTCTCTATGCATGCTTTGTTTAATTCATTCAATAGCGTGATCTTTGATTTTATCTATATGGACACATATGGGTAGATCTAGACATTGGGGAATTTTCTCGGGAGCAATATTACCTAGACATAGGGATAAAAGGACCGATTGCCTTAAGCTTCTGTGCGAATGTAATGCATGAACAATTTCTAGGGAGACAAGACATTGTAAACTAGTAATTAGGAGTAGGCTCTCTTCACCAAGACATTGGGATTAGGGTAAATTAGAAAGTGGCATTGACATTAATGAAAAAGTAGAATTCGTAAATATATGAGAGTGGATTAGGATAAGTCAGAAACCTCAACAACACAATTCATCCATATCATTCAACTGCGTATTTTTATAGGTCAATTGATTAGCCTTTGCATGCATGTTTAATTTCATTTTTGCACTATAAACCCTAAATTTCATTTCTCAAGTCTTAAATAATCAACAAATCACATGAAAGTCTAGACCAATGAGTTTCTAGGGAAAACGATAATTGGTCTTACCACTTATTATTACTTGATACGATTCGGTACACTTGTCGGAGTCTTAACAGTTACATGAAACTTAGCTAGCAACTTGGGTATCCATGCAGAATTGGCCGACAATACCAACCTCCCTTTGTAGTGCAATCTCTCATTGTCAATAATATATGCAGGATGAGTTTCTGGATCCCTTCTAATGTCCTCCATCACCTTCCGTAATGTGTCATCCTCCTCCACCTCCTTTAAGATCTCTCCAAAGTCTTGCCAGTATGGCCTGACCATCACCCTCAGTTCTTTTTTCCACCTCTTGCTCCCCCTCATCTCTCATGGAAAGGGCATTCGCCGCCTTGTTAGTAACCCTGGCCTTATACACTATATCAAAATCGTATCCCAACAGTTTTGCAATCCAATTCTGCTGGTTTTGAGTAGTAATCCGTTGTTCCAACAAGTAGCGGAGACTCCTCTGGTCGGTATGAACAACGAATTTTTTCCCCAAAAAGTATGGTCTCCATTGTTGTATTGCTAGCACCAAAGCCATCAACTCTTTCTCATATATCGACTTGCTCAATGACCTTACTAATAACGCCTTACTAAAATACGCAACCGGTCTCTTTCCTTGAGTTAACACTGCCCCTACACCGTTACTTGGGGCATCGCACTCTATGTGAAAAGGCTGTTGGAAGTCTGGTAAAGACAACACCAGAGATGTAGTGATGGCCTGCTTCAGATTTTGTCAAGCTTCTTCCATCTTTTCATTCCATACGTATTCTCCTTTCATCAATAACCCCGTGAGAGGCTTGATAATCTTTCCGTAATCCCTGACAAATCTCCTATAATACCCAGTTAGCCCCAAAACCCTTTAATCCTTTCACCGTTTTTGACCTGCCCCATTCAATCACAACCTTCACTTTTTCAGAATCCATCTCAACCCCTTTGTCTGAAATGGCATGACCCAAGTATTTAATCTGAGTCTGCCCAAACTCGCACTTCCTCCAATTAGCCACCCATTTGTTTTTCTCCAAAATTGATAGCTACATGCTCGAGGTGCTCTCCCTACGTCTTACTATAAACCAAGATGTCGTCGAAGAATACCAAATCACACTTCCTTAGATAGGGCTGGAAGAGATTGTTCATGGAATTCTGAAACGTAGTAGGGGTGTTTGTGAGGCTGAAAGGCATTACCATAAACTCGTAATGCCCTTGATGGTAACCCGCCTTCATATCAACCTTCGGGAAGTAACAAGCCCCCCTTAGTTCATCCAAAAGCTCCTCACTTACCGGAATTGGATACTTATCCGACACTGTGGCACGGTTTAATGCCCTATAATCGACGCAAAACCTCCAACTGCCATCCTTTTTCTTCAGTAAGATGACATGACTCGAGTATGGACTATGGTTGGGTCGTATCACCCCGGTTTTAAGCATCTCTGCGACCTGCTGCTTTATTTCTCCCTTCATCAGATGAGGATACCGGTAAGGTCTGATGTTGACGGATCAATGCCCTCCTTAAGGGCTATGTGATACACCATACCACGGTCAAGAGCAAACCCCACTAGATCTGCAAACACCGCCTGATACTGGCTTAACAATATATCCATCTCCCAACCCTATTCCTCCGTTAAGCCACGACAATCCTTATTTTCGCCCTTCGCTTCCAATGATCCAAGCTCCCACACCAATAACAAAGCCTCAATTTCGTTCATCTTGAATAGAGCTCTGGGTTCCACCATCTTTCTTTCCAACATTGGATCACCCTTGATCATTATCTTCTTCCCTTGCTGTTGGTACACCATAGTCAATTTACTCCAGTCCAAGGTTACTTCTCCCAGTTTCTCCAGCCACTCTACTCCTAATATCACGTCCACCCCTCCTAGTTCAAACAAGTGGAACCGCTTGACGACCTCTACTCCACCCAGTTCTATCCTCACCTGCTCACAACAACCACGAGTTTCCTTCCAATACCCATCGCCCAAACTTACTCGATACGGTGGTGTATCGGCAACTGCCAATCCCATTTCCTCCACTAATTCCCGACGAATGAAGTTGTGGCTGGCGCCACTATCGATCAAGACCAACACTTCCTGCCCTCCTATGCATCCTCTTAATTTCAGCATTTTCGGAGACGTCAACCCCTCAGCTGAGAACGCCGATAACTCCATCTGGGCATTATCCAACTCCTCTGTCGTCTCGTTGCCCCCTTCTTCTTCCTCTTTAGCCAAAATCAACATTCTTAACCCTCTTTCTGGACAACGGTGCCCCGAGGAAGAAGGCCCGCCGCATCTGAAACATCTTCCTTCTTCCCTTCTCTTCAAGAACTCCGAATAGGATAAGTTCCTAAGATTTCTCCTTCTTCCATCGACATTCGATCTTACCCCTCCACTGGCCTGGGTCGTCTCTCTCTTCACTGACCCCATGCTTTCAGCGATTCCCCCTCGGCCTTGAGTTTAGCGACTGGGTTCACTTCTTGATACTATTTTCGTCGCACCTCCCCACGAACCCAAATTCTTAGCCATCTGTGCCTCACCCCCGATCTTCGAGTGGGTGCACAATTTCTCAACGTCTCGCGCCACCTGCATTGATGTTATAAGGTCTTGGGGATCATGGGGCCTCACGTGATCACTCACTTCCTCCTGAAGCCCCGCCTTGAAATATCCCAAGTCGTTTGCCCTTCGAGTACTTCGAAATCTCTGATGTAATTCCCTGATTAATTCTAGCACAATAAACTAAGTGAAATCAATAAAATATTGACTCATCAAAATAGACCACACTTAGTCTTTTGCACTCCTGGGCAAAATCAAGACGCTAATCAGGAAACAGTTCAGAGGACATCAGGGTATGACGTAGACTCAGCAGACAGAAAACAAAGACTAACAAGAACAGAAATAGAATTACACAATTCTCAAGAAATCTGGACAGTGAAAGGAAGTAGACAGTATCCAACACAGAATCAAAGAAAGCAGATACTCATGAAGTCATCCAAGTAGTTCAAGACATGGCAAAATGATCAATCAGCTCAAGAGAAGAATCAAAAGTAACAGAACCTCACAGATGCACATTATCAGTGTTTCTCTCAAGTGTCTAGGGTAAACAGTGTCAACTCAATGCACTTAAGAAAGCAAGCAACAAACAGTCTTGGCAAGCCTCTAATATCAACACTAAAAACATATGCATGTTCAAATCAAAAGGTCTTTTATGGATGTAATGGGGCCAAGGGTAAGGGAGGATAAATATGGATGAGAAGCTACAAGCCAAACGAAATAGAGGAGCAATGGAGAACAAGTGTAAACACAGTCAAATCACACTCCAAAACCTCTAATTCAATCCTCTTCTTGACTCCATTATTCACACAAATTTTTATTTATTTTTCTCATTTTTCTGTATTTTTTTTTCATCTTGTCTCTTTTCTTTTCTCTCTATTTAGGACATAACTCTAAGAGACAAGATACACAACATATTTACAAAAACAAAAACAAGAAGAGGAACCAACTAGCCAATTCATCAGAATCCCCAAAGAGACCACACTTGTTCCATAAACAATTTCAAAGCTCCAAAATTCCCTAAGGTTAAGGTAATCATGGTTTTTCACATAGGGCTAGTGTATGAGCTTCAAAACAAAGAAATGGGGAAAGTATAGGCTCAAAGGGGCTATCAAAGGATCAAAACAGGGTAGGCTCATCTAACTATAGAGGCTCAACAACAAAACTGCCTTTATCACTGCCAAACATGCATATCAATCAAGAATTATCAACAAGAGTCAAGCCAAGGCATATGTGCAAGCAATCAAGAGACATATCACACACAAGAAAGAATATCAAGTGGCTCAAATTCTCACACAGGGTAATTGTCACAATCAAATCAACCTCTCAAACATCATAATCATCTTCCAAGGAGAGAAAAGCAAGGATTTACATTCAATCAGAGTATCAATGAAGTGAAAGACACATCTACAACCTAAATAAAGTCCAGAAATCAAGAGAAACATGCAAAACTGTATGCAAGACAAAACAAAAACTACCTAGAAAACAAAAAATTTAACGCAGAAAACATAAACTAATCAAAGAAAAATAGAAATCTCCCCCAATAGACCACACTTAAACTACATAGTGTCCTCAATGTGTCACAAACATAAGATCATAATTCAGAACAGTCGACAGATCATGGACAAATGCAATAAAAGCGGGAAAGGGAGGAGAAGGGAAAAGAAAACTCCCTTGATCATGGTGGCAGTTGCCAATTTTGGACTTTCAGGGAGATCTCTTCCACCACAGGATTCAGCAAGGAAGTCTTGAGGAGGAACTGCTTCAGTCTCCAAATCTGATCAAGCAGGGAGATGTCCTCCACAACTGGATCTAAGAAGTGATTGTTGATGAGCGAGTTCAGCTGGTGCCTATTAATCTTCAAACTGTTGTGTATGCTGGCACCCTTGTCTTCCACCGTGGGTGTGTGTTGGTCAACTTCATGTGTACCTCCTGGAACATGGTTAGTGCAATGTGGTTCCAAAGAAATGACATGCAGGGGTATAACACCCAATCCCAGTGTAACAGGCTGAACCTCAGATATACCCTCAGAACATGAATCAATTTCAAATGTAGAAACAATATCAACAACAGGCTCAAATTCATGTTCAGTGCATGGAGAACAAACATTCATATGTGATAGCAAAAAGTGGTTCTCATCATGCAAAGAGGGAGAATAAAAATCATGCTCATCAACATCATAATCATCAACATACCTATCAATAGCATAATCATCAACAACAGAATCAATCATAGGCATGTCTACCTCCACTTCCCTGAAAGTTGGTAGAGTGGTGGAAGGTGAAGCTGGTCTACCTATCTCAAAAGTGTTGCTTATACCTGCCTGGTCCTCAAAATTTTCATCAGTCTCCTCAGGTGCAAGAGTGGGGACATAGGAGTGTGGGAAAGTAGATGGCGTAGTAGTAAGCTCATGACTCTGCTCCACATCTCCTATGTGGATGGCACTAACATCATCCGGAAGCTGAACAGCCTGAAATGGTGAGTTGAGTGTTCCTCAGTGAGCTGAGTGGCCATCTGGCCCATCCGATCAGTCAGACTCTGAATGGAAGCTTTGGTTTCTTGTTGGAACTGAATGTTCTACATGGCCATCTGCCTCAGTAACTCCTCCAATGTAGGCTCAGAACCTTACTGAACAGGGAAGAATTCATCCAAGAACATATGCTTAAGATCTTCCCAAGAAGTGATGGATCTTGGAGGAAGACAATACAACCAATCCCTTGCTGCTTCTTGTAGTAAGTGTGGGAATGCCCTTAAGAACATGTGATCATCAGAGACATGTCGAGGCTTCATTGAAGAGCAAATGGTGTGGAACTCCTCCAAATGTCTATGTGGGCATTCACCTGCAAAACCATGAAACTTAGGCAGCAAATGTATCAGTCCATATGTGAGAACACAAAGAACATCATCCTCATGAAGTGAATCTGGCTCCCAAAGAGCACTCTCATGAGTGGAAGGATGAATCATATTGTTCTCAGCACAGAAATCAGCAGAGTATACATCACAATCATCAGAGTAATATGCAGAAGGAGAATCATAATCATAGGCACTGGCAGAATAAGCATTATTCACAGAATCAAAATAGGTAGACATGTAGAAAAGGGGGGGAAAGAAGAATGCAATGAAAATAAGAAACTAAAGTTATCTAAATGCAACACACATGACACCACGCACAAAACACAACATCACACTCATAACACAAGACAAAACACAACACACACTAACACAACAAAAGGCCTAAGACTGAACCGTTGGTCCCCGGCAACGGCGCCAAAATTTGATGGGTGTCGCACCCTATGCAAATTTAATGTGCATAAAGAATGCAGTATAGTACTAGGAAGTGACTCCTAGGTTGTCTCTCAAGGACCAAATGTGGTTCGAGAATTAGGTCAGACACGAAGTGGGGGGGGGGGGGTTGTGAAAGGTTTGTGTGAATGCAGGTGAATTAAATTAAAATACAGATGCAAAGAGAAAGGTAAACAGAAATGCAAACAAAAATGTAAAAACGGAATCAAATACAGAATGAAACGGTTGGTCATTAACTCAATTACTATGCTTCCCATCCCAGATTAACGACAAGTACATATTACTCTAATCCAAATCCAACACGAATCACCCAACTAAGCGAAGCCTAATTCGGTTTTCAGAATTACAAACTAAGCGAATGCAATGCACAAATTTAATCAGTCATGCACCATACAGTCTAATCAACTAAGCGAAGATTAAACACCGATTAGGCAACTAAGCGTATACCTAATCGCAGGCACACAACAGATTAAATATTGAGCTAAATCAGAGCAGCAGTATGACAATTAAAGTGTAGAAGTCTCATGAATAAACTACTCTAGCCTCTAATCCAGCACAGCTAACCGACTAAGCGAAGGCTAATCATGCTATCATAATTACGAACTAAGCGAACGCAATACACCTATTCCATCCTATGTGTTCTATACAGATTGATCAACTAAGCGAAGATGCAATCACCAACTAGGCAACTAAGCGTGTACCCATTAAAAGAACACAGTCATATTTCATAGAGTGTCAAGCAGAGCAGAGTAAACATAAAGGCAGTCCAATGAATCTCAAAGAAGCAATGTAATTTTATTAACAACCAACCAACTTAACCTAAGCTAACATGACAACTAAATTAACACAATCAAACCGAACAAAATAGATGCTATTAAAGTAACTGAAATTACTAGGATAAAACATTCAATGATAAGGTGCGTGAAGAGTAAAATAAAATGAAAATGCAACAAGTAAACTAAAGAACTAAAAAGACAATTCATCACTATGCTTGAAAGGTGGAAATAAAATTAAATGAGTAAAACTAAAACAAACCAAACAAGGCTAAGAAATGGAATGCAACTTGGAAGCACCGTGCAGCCATTGGATCAGCGCTTCTTCCAAGCCAAAGAAAATGAGTATTCACGTGTGTCAATTAGAATGCAATAGAAATTAACTAATCTAACGCTATTTAATTGCAAGAGATAAATAAAAGAAACCGCATCTTCAAGCTATTGAAACATAACAATTTAGGAAGAAGAAATGAAATGCACACATCAGCTAACATTAATCACGAAACAACTCACAACAAAAAGTAAAAGATTTATCCAGCATTGTTGAAAGGTAACGTTGAAAAATGTGAAGAATGAATCAACGAAAGTGATTTTCAATTGAACCGAGTGTTCAGCACTTTTTGGAGTGTCGCTGCTGGACGTATGCATCTGTTGGACATGGTAGCCATATCTCCAAAATTGAAAAGATGCTTTCCAAATAAAATAATCACTGTCATGTGCATCCCAAGATATGAATCACCTCGTGTGTGTGCCTCCATCTTTGAAGAAAAAAATATGAATCCACCGCTGCCTCTCTCAAAGCCGTAGCAGCACCTTATCCAAAATGAAAGAAAACCGTGCAGCCTCACCAACAAAATCAACTAGCTACTTCTTCCTAGACCTGCGATATCTCTTCTAAATCACCTTTTCACCATTTCTAAATCAAATAACATGAGCAATGGTTTCAGCCGTGATACATAAGCCAAACGAAATCCAGCGCCGTGATGATGAACATTAAAAGAAACATAAAGCTATCAAATAGAAAAATCAAATAAACTTCCTGGATAGCAGCTGGACCGTGCCTTTTCATTCAACCAAAATCATCAAAAAGTGTAAACATCTTCCTCAAAAACTCCACATTAAAAAAAAACAAGGGAAAATAAAATCTGTCGGCTGCTAGCACCCTAAGGGCCGTGAGTCCTAATAAATTGGGTGGGGTCCACCCAAAAAGAAACCCTAAGGTAGGACATGTGTCTCACAAAATTTGGGCCATTACATTTTTGCCACTAAGGGGCCCAATGTGCTAACGTTTGTCTAAAAAGAAACTAAACTTCTAAATTACAATTTTGATTAATTCTAAACTACTAAATTAAAATATAACTAATTCTAAATTGTCCATGTGGAGAGTCTTGAATGAATTGATACCTCCTCTAATGTCCAAAATTGTATTTCCAAAATTTTCCCTGCAATAAATAATGCAATTAATTAGCTCAGAAAATTCAAATTAATTAAAATAAGAATTTCTGATCAAATTAAGCACAATTAAGAAAAACGGAAAAATATCGAACAATTAAGCACAATTCCCTGATTAATTCTAGCACAATAAACTAAGTGAAATCAATAAAATATCGACTCATCAGCGCCCATCTGTTTAATGGCGGATAACCTCTCATAAAGGGTCCCTCAGCCTCCTTCTCCGAATCGGATCACCAGTGCCCTTTTCAATCCTTCCGAAGAATTGTTCTTGGTTTTCTCCCTCCAGAACCAGAACCAGTACGCTACGTATCCCTCCATACTAATGAAAGCTAACTGCAATTTCTCCTCTTCTACAACCTTCTACACTTCAAAGAACTTCTCGGCCCTACTAATCCAAATCAATAGGTCGCCACCTTCGAATGCAGGTAATTATACCCGTTTCCTCAAATTCGCCAACCCTTCTCGATTTCCTTCGCCCCCTCTTCCTCTCTCCCCTTCCGGTCTGCCTTTGTTCTTTTTTACGGATGATTCACTACCCTCACAGTGCGGCCCGTGTGGGTCTTACTTGCGATCTCCCAACTGTTGGTACCAGAAATGGTATGATTTGAAGAGTAAAACGCAGCGGAATAAAACTTAGAGTAAGCGGAAAAAGTGTTCGGTCACCTTTTTAAAATCAATTTGGTCCTTTTTAGAAAAACAATTTTCTTTCAGAAAATTTGTCGAACAATTGATATACGTAAAAGATAAAGAGTGTAGGGAATAAAAAATCACACGAGTAATTTTTATACTGGTTCGATTCAACAGAATCTACGTCCAGTTGTTAATCACTATAAAAGTGATTAACAGTTCCACTAAAAATTTGTTTCACAGATTACAAATATAATGAATAACAATTGATAAAATAAACCTTCCTTCGACGAACGAACCGGAAGAAGAACACTCTGCCAACTTGAAGAGAACCGCTCCGGCAATCGACCAACGATTCGCGAGCTTCTCCTTTTCACGAGACCAGGCAGAGCACCTTGCTAACTCGAAGAGAGCTTGCTCCGACTATCGACACACGAAACGCGAGCCTCTCCTGTTCACGAGATCAAGCAAGGGAACTTTGAACTATAGCTTCTGAGAACTTCCTCTGTCAAACAGTATTCTGCTAAGCTTCTGTTAAAAAACGTTACTTCTGAAAATATCAGAAGTCCAATATATAGCCAGCTACCCTGAATATCAAAGGTCAAGTCCCAACTGCCACTGATAATCGATTATTGTAAGTGATAATCGATTATTCAAGTCCGTTGAAAGTCTTTCAAAATGTGATAATCGATTATTTGGAAGTGATAATCGATTATCCCTGAAAGACTCATGATAATCGATTATTGCTTCTCATAATCGATTATTTCAGTAAAAATACAGGTTTTTACAAAATTTAAAGACTTTCCTATTACATTTATATTCTACAAAAGTGCTTTTAAACATTTCTTCAAGTGAAACTTCTTGTAGCATCATCAAAACTAATTTCTTCAAGATTTACCAATGCTCCTCATTGGTAACAATCTCCCCCTTTTTGATGATGATCAAAAATTCAATTTTTAAAAGCAACTTTGACTTCCCTGCAAAATATACAAGCTACAACAACAACAAAGTTAGCAATACCTGTATCAATTTAAATTAAGCCTCTCCCCTTATATTATACTTCTCCCCCTAAAACTATACTTCTCCCCCTTTTTGATCATAAGCAAAAAGATTAAGGTAAAACAAAACTCCCCCTAAATATGATCTCCCCCTCAATTAATCAAGGTATGCATATAATCAAGAGATCATTTTCATTGATGAAAATAAGGATTACATCATAATAAGAAACATAAAGGACAGAAATTTATCATAGATGAAAGAATAACAACCAATCAACAAAACAAAAAATCCTATTCCTAAAATTCAGGACTTGGGGATCTCTCAGGAGGTTGGATGTGAAGGTGATTCTCGATGTTAGATAAACGAACATCAAGATCAAGAAATTGATCAACCATATACTCATCAATAGATTGTTGCCATTCATAAATCTCCTCAAAGTGTGTTCTTTGTGCTAAACTCATATCCTCCAATTGCTTAGATAGTCTAGCAAAATGTTCTTCCATAGATAGCGTGGAGGATGAGGGCATGGTAGAAGGACTAGCATCAGAAGGAGCAGCAGCATTAACTGGTTCTGCCATATGAGTATCGATGTCATCATCTTCATCTTCATCAGGATGGTCATCATCTTTATGGATGAGAACTCTTCCTCTGGTAATGAATCCCATCTGACGAAAGGTAGTATCTCCAATTTCCGAGCCAACAGCTTGAATGGCTTGGACAAGTTCTCCTTCAATATTTACTCCTTTGTACTCCAAAATCCTAGAAATAAGAAGAGCATAGGGAAATTGATAGGAATGAGATTTCTTGGCTTTTACCATTGTGTCAGCAATAAGAGCAGGCCAATCAATGTGTATGTGATTTAAAATCCCATACAGAAGAAGCAGATCCTGCTCAGAGCATTGAGCATGGTTGGTTGCTCTAGGACACAGTATCCAGACGATCAAGTAGTGAAGCATGCGTTCTTCAACTTTGAAACCCCCAACTAGCAATTGCCTTCGATTTGCCTGTTGTTCAGGATGACGCAAGAAGGATTGGAAAGTCATCAACCTATTGAAATCTTCAAGTCCTAGATGGACTTTTATAGCATCATCCCATATGGTAAGTTGGGCAACATTTATCCACACATCATCATCTAAAATTATGCGGACACCCTTAACTTTAGTGGATATAATCCCATCTCTATATCTCAAGTTGAAGTAGAAGACTCTTATGAGATCGGGATAAATGCAACCTTTTTGCTCTACCAGATTCGTGAGTCCTTGACCAACAAACAGATCTGGAAATTGAAATCCATAGAAACGAAAAAAATCAAGGCGAATATACTTTACCACCATGATTCTTCTCTCTTGCCAGGAATTAACATAGTCCACATGTTTTCCTTGATCTGAAATCCAACCATCGATGGTTGCAGGACGTGGTTGAGAGGAAGAAGATGCTCTAGTAGCTCTGCGATGTCTTCTTGAATCCGCCATGAAAAGATTTGAGGTAGAGAGACTTTGAGAAAATGAGGATAAATGGAGAGAATCTTAGCTCTAGATTTTGATTTTAGCAGAGTAAGGATGTAAAAGAGTGACTAACAATCGATTATGGGAGGCTTTTTATAGGAAAAATGGAAAAACTAGCCGTTTATGGCAGTTTATAGCCGTTAAGGGACGCTCCAACGACTCTATTTTTGAATCTGTCAGCGTGATAATCGATTATGGCTCGAGATAATCGATTATCTGCTCAAAAGTCACTGCCCAGATATTGCATGATAATCGATTATCCTTGATGATAATCGATTATCTGTTCAAAAATTTCTCAGATTTGAGTTTCAAGTTTGAATAATCGATTATATCCTTTTGATAATCGATTATGAAGCGTTAATTTTACGAAAATGCAAAACTTTTCATAAGCATTGATCCTAAGACATGTCTAACACTCCTAACTCTCTTCTAAGCTCAAAAAATCTATCCTTAGGTAGTGCTTTGGTGAAAATGTCAGCTAATTGATGTAAGGTTTCAACATATTCAATTTGACAATCCCCCTTTTGAATATGATCTCTTAAGAAATGATGTCTAATCTCAATGTGTTTAGTTCTTGAGTGAATTATGGGGTTCTTAGTCAGATTGATAGCACTAGTATTATCACATTTTAATGGAATATTATCAAGGAAAATATCAAAGTCTTCCAGTTGCTGTTTCATCCACAGAATTTGGGCACAACAATTGCCAGCAGCAATGTATTCAACTTCAGTGGTAGACAAGGCTACACATGCTTGTTTCTTTGAGTGCCAGGACACCAAAGAATAGCCCAGAAAATGACAGGTTCCACTAGTACTTTTCCTATCTATTTTACAACCACCATAATCTGCATCAGAATAACCTATTAGACTAGGTGAAACATCAGAGGGATACCAAAGTCTAAAAGAAGTGGTTCCTTTAAGGTATTTTAAGATTCTCTTGACAACAGTCAAATGAGATTCTTTAGGATTGGCTTGATACCTAGCACATACGCATACACTTTGCATAATATCTGGCCTACTAGCAGTTAGGTACAACAAAGATCCTATCATACCTCTAAACATAGTTTCATTTACATCTTTTCCAGATTCATCCTTATCTAAATAGCAAGAAGTTGTCATAGGTGTACTAGCTTCTTTGCAAGTATCCATGCCAAATTTTTTAAGAATTTCCCTACAATATTTTGTTTGAGAGATAAACGTACCTCCACTTATTTGCTTTATTTGTAGTCCTAAAAAGAAATTCAGCTCACCCATCATAGACATCTCAAACTCACCTTGCATTACTTTTGCAAATTCTTCACACAAGGAATCATCAGTTGACCCAAATATAATATCATCTACATAAACTTGCACAATCAGGATGTGTTTTCCTACTTTCTTTATAAATAAGGTTGAATCAACCTTACCTCTAGAAAAATTATTATCAATTAGAAAGGTACTAAGTCTTTCATACCAAGACCTAGGTGCCTGTTTAAGACCATACAAAGCCTTTTTTAACTTATAAATATGATCAGGATATTTGAAATCCTCAAAGCCAGGAGGTTGACTAACATACACCTCTTCTTTTATAAAACCATTCAGAAACGCACTTTTCACATCCATTTGATATAATTTAAATTTCATCAAAGATGCATATGCAAGTAATAATCTAATTGCTTCTAACCTGGCCACTGGTGCATATGTTTCATCATAATCTATACCTTCCTCTTGACAGTAGCCCTTTGCAACTAGCCTTGCTTTATTCTTTGTGATGTTTCCATCCTCATCAAGCTTGTTCCTAAAAACCCATTTGGTTCCTATGACTTGATAATTATCTTCCCTTGGAATAAGTTCCCAGACTTCATTCCTTTCAAATTGGTTTAGCTCTTCTTGCATAGCAACGCACCACTTATCATCTTGAAGAGCTTCCTTAATGTTCTTGGGTTCTATCTGAGACACAAAAGCTACAGTTAAACAGAAATTATTAAGCTTGTGTCTAGTAGTTACCCCTTTTGATATATCTCCTATGATGTTGTCCAAAGATAGTCCTCTTGGTTGTTGAAAACTTTTAGGATCAATGGCTTGAGGTGTTTCTTGAAGTTCCAGAGGATAGTTCTCGTTTAGGTACATCTCTTCAAGAGCTTCCCTCAAATAATCCTCATCTCCTACAATTGGTTTATTTGACTCAAGAGGGTTTACCTCAAGGTCCACAATTTCATCAAAGACAACATGCATTGATTCTTCAATTATCAAGGTTCTTCTATTGAATACTCTATATGCTTTGCTAGTCAAAGAGTATCCTAGGAAAATTGCTTCATCAGATTTTGCATCAAATTTTCCAAGATTATTTTTACCATTATTTAAGACAAAACATTTGCATCCAAATATTTTCAAATGAGATATATTTGGTTTTCTACCATTCAACAGTTCATATGGAGTTAATTTTAGAATTGGCCTAATAAGCATCCTATTTAACACATAACAAGCAGTGCTGACTGCATCAGCCCAAAAATATTTTGGCACATTAGATTCATTCATAAGGGTTCTAACTAATTCTTCTAATAATCTATTTTTCCTTTCAACAACACCATTTTGTTGAGGAGTTCTAGGTGCAGAAAAGTTATGTGCAATGCCATGTTCTTCACAAAATTTTTCAAAAGATTCATTTTCAAATTCCCCACCGTGATCACTTCTCAATGTTTTAATTTTCAAATCTTTTTCATTTTGAATACGTTTAGCAAAAGATTTAAAGGCTTTGAAAGCCTCACTTTTCAAAGTTAAGAAGAAGGTCCAAGTGAATCTAGTGTAATCATCAACAATTACAAGAGCATAGTAATTTCCACCAAAACTTTTAATTCTAGATGGACCAAACAAGTCCATATGCATAAGTTCTAAAGGTTTTGATGTTGAAATTATGCTTTTGGATGAAAATGAAGATTTTGTTTGTTTACCTTTTTGACATGCAGTGCATAATTTGTCTTTCTCAAATTTCAGTTTAGGTAAACCAATCACAAGATCCTTAGAAATTAACTTATTTAAATGTTGCATATGAATATGTGCAGCTCTTTTATGCCATAGCCAAGGATTTTCTTCTTTAGCAACTAAACATGTTATACTATGACTAGATGCACTCTCAATATCAATCAAATATATATTATTATGCCTAACACCTTGCAAAGCAATAACAGCAGAACCTTTAAAGTAAACAGTACACTTATCACTTTCAAAGATTACCTTTAGACCTTTGTCACACAATTGACTTATGCTTAAGAGGTTATGCTTGAGGCCTTCAACATATAGGAAATCTTTCATGATCAATGTGTTTCCCCCTCCAATGTCTCCGGTACGCATGATTCTACCCTTGTTATTGTCCCCGTAAGTCACAAATCCTTGCTTTTTCTTCTCAAGGTGGATGAACCTTTTCTTGTCACCGGTCATGTGTCTTGAGCAACCACTGTCAAGATACCACAATGACTTCTTTGACTTAGTAGGTTCCTGCAAAACAAATTAGAAAGAGTTTTAGGTCCCCAATTTAATTATGGGTCCTTGGGGTTAGTTCATGCAAGTGTAAATCATTTCACAATTTTAATCCATGCATATTTGCCATTTGGAATACCAAAATGTTTAATGTTGCATTTGTTTGATGTATGACCATGTTTCATACAGTAAAAACAACAAACATCATTTACTTTATTTTTAACAAAAGTCTTTTTTTCAACCCAAACTTTATGAGTTCTTCTAGTTTTATACTTCTTGTTTTGATGCAAGTTCCTATTTCTAATATTGCTTCTTTTACAGTTTGTTTTTACATTTGGGGTTGTCTTTGCAAGTAGGTTTTCAAGTATGTCAATATCAAACATATGACTCTTACAAGACAAGCATTCAACAGGTTCAACAATGGTGTTTGCATCAGATAATTTTATTTCTAAAGTACTAACTTTATTTCTTAAGACAACTTCATCATCAAGCAATTTATCATATTTCAATTTCAATTCATTGTGCTCTTTTTTTAGCTTTTTATGTGCAGCATCAAGTTTTTCAGATTCATTCATTAGTTCAAAGAAAGCTTTTTGTAAGTCTAATTCACTAGAATCAAAGCTAGAATCACTTACTTGACTTTCAGTATCTTCTGAGTCAGCCATTAGACAAATATTAGCTTCCTCATCTGAATCACTTGAGCTTGTTGAACTGGAAGCGTTGTCTTCCCAAGCTATGTAAGCTTTCTTTTTCTTTTGAAATTTTCTTTCCTTCTTTTCCTCACTTTTCCTGTTCTTTGGACATTCAGATTTTATGTGTCCTCTTTCTCCACAACCAAAGCATTTTACACTTAAAGGTGATTCTTGATTTTCTTTCCTTTCTTTGCGGAATTTGTCTTTTCCTTTTGCCTTCATAAACTTGGCAAACTTCTTTATCATAAGGCTCATGTTCTCCTCATCATCAGAATCATCATCTTCAATCCTTTTAGAGCTCTTTCCTTTAGAGATCTCTGACTTGAAAGCTAGTGTCTTTCTCTTGCCTTGATCCTCTTCAGCAGTTAGTCTCCTCAACTCTAGCTCATGCTCACGAAGCTTTCCAAACAGAATTGGCATTGACATCTGAGTGAGGTTTTGAGACTCCGAGATGGCAGTTACCTTTGGTTGCCAAGACCTGTCTAATGATTTTAAAATTTTCACATTTAATTCATCATTATCAAAAGTCTTACCCAACCCAGTCAAGTGGTTCACTATGTGAGTGAAGCGCTTTTGGACATCAGAAATTATTTCTCCAGGTTGCATTCTGAACATCTCATACTCCTGAATGAGAGTGTTCTTCCTTGCACGTTTCACGTCCTCTGTTCCTTCATGTGTGACTCTAAGGACTTCTCACATCTCCTGTGTTGTCTTACACACTGAAATTCTATAGAATTCATCAAGTACAACAGCAGATGATATAATATTACGAGCTTTAATATCAAACTGAGCTCGTCTATTTTCTTCAGCAGTCCAATTAAAGTATGGTTTTTCTACCTCTACACCATCAACTGTGCTCTTAGGAATATAAGGACCATTTTGTACAGCTTCCCAGATGCCTCTGTCAACAGACCCCATAAAAATTTCCATTCTGACTTTCCAGAACGCATAGTTATCACCAGTAAAAAGTGGTGGTCTGTTAATAGAAGCACCCTCGGCATATACAAGCTTTTGGTTGTGACCGGCCATTTTCGCAAATTTTGAAAAACTATCAAACAAGCTCTGATACCAATTGTTGGTACCAGAAATGGTATGATTTGAAGAGTAAAGCGCAGCGGAATAAAACTTAGAGTAAGCGGAAAGCGTGTTCGGTCACCTTTTTAAAATCAATTTGGTCCTTTTTAGAAAAACAATTTTCTTTCAGAAAATTTGTCGAACAGTTGATATACGTAAAAGATAAAGAGTGTAGGGAATAGAAAATCACATGAGTAATTTTTATACTGGTTCGATTCAACAGAATCTACGTCCAGTTGTTAATCACTATAAAAGTGATTAACATTTCCACTAAAAATTTGTTTCACAGATTACAAATATAATGAATAACAATTGATAAAATAAACCTTCCTTCGACGAACGAACCGGAAGAAGAACACTCTGCCAACTTGAAGAGAACCGCTCCGGCAATCGACCAACGATTCGCGAGCTTCTCCTTTTCACGAGACCAGGCAGAGCACCTTGCTAACTCGAAGAGAGCTTGCTCCGACTATCGACACACGACACGCGAGCCTCTCCTGTTCACGAGATCAAGCAAGGGAACTTTGAACTATAGCTTCTGAGAACTTCCTCTGTCAAACAGTATTCTGCTAAGCTTCTGTTAAAAAACGTTACTTCTGAAAATATCAGAAGTCCAATATATAGCCAGCTACCCTGAATATCAAAGGTCAAGTCCCAACTGCCACTGATAATCGATTATTGTAAGTGATAATCGATTATTCAAGTCCGTTGAAAGTTTTTCAAAATGTGATAATCGATTATTTGGAAGTGATAATCGATTATCCCTGAAAGACTCATGATAATCGATTATTGCTTCTCATAATCGATTATTTCAGTAAAAATACAAGTTTTTACAAAATTTAAAGACTTTCCTATTACACTTATATTCTACAAAAGTTCTTTTAAACATTTCTTCAAGTGAAACTTCTTGTAGCATCATCAAAACTAATTTCTTCAAGATTTACCAATGCTCCTCATTGGTAACACCAACACTTTTAGAATCGCTTGGATGTCTTGGCACATTGCCTCATAGTTTTGCCTCAATGCCCCGGTTTCAAGCCACAAGAAGACTGTATCTGCCTTTGTCTCGGCCAGCGTAATCTTTATCACCTCCAGTTGACCTTCTACCGCCAACACTCTGCCCTCCATGACGTGCGTGCGTCACCCTTTCGATTGAGGATCCAGCAGGTCAGACCAATTGATAGGTTTCCGATATAGAAACCTAATCAAGAACACTCAAACTCCTCACGAAACAGGTAAGCAACCAAAAGAAAAGAATCATAATCTGTATTATTCACCAAAGAAATGTCTGTACAACTACATATACTAAGGGCATAACCCCTTTCTCAGGACTAGGCCTGTTAACACTCAACTGTCAAAAGTCCATCACCAACTAATCCCCCAACTATTTATACACTCCTATTCCTACCCTTACTAACTGTAATAGACAGTTAGTATATTTTGATTATGTAACTCTCTTCCTCCTCTCGTATACTCTCCATCTCTTTTCATTCCCAACACACTTAATGGGCATACTGGTAGTCATATCCCTTATTTGTTGAGAGGCTTATTTGTTGTCAAGTTCATTTGGCAACACAATTAAAATATGGGCATGTATGGAAGTGAAAACTAATTTGACTATGGTATATACATAAAAGGAGAAAAGTGTAAGATACCTAATAATTTGGTTGTATTTTTCTTATATAACAAGCTAACAATAGTCTTGAAGAAGTTAGTTAATTCACAAAATTCATATTGTTATTATACTGGGTATTATATCACTTTTTGGGATGATGCAAAATGGTAATTCAGTGTTGTTTTCCTCTTGCATAGAAAATTTAGTCTGCATGTACTAATTGCCAACGTAAGTGAAGTTGAATTATATATTTTTTATACTACTACATATTACTGTGTTGAATATTACTGCATATCTTAACCATGTCCTTTTCCTATATAGATTTTCAAAGAGGGATCATTTATTTGCTAAGAAAGACATTACATCATTTGAATTAGGCGTTGATGGAGGACTCTTCTTCACTAGAGATGGGACTGATTTGCTTAAGATATGGAAATGGAATGAGTTACCTAAGGTGTCATCTAATTAAGATGTTTTCTATATTCTTCATGTTGGAAAACAGGTTGGCTTTGTTTCAACACCAAGAGGGGGGATGAATTTGTGAGGTTTCAAAATCAGAGTCTTTTTAAAATCTTTTTCGTAAAGTATTATCCTTTACACAGTTTCTTGAATCACAAGGGATGAAAAATGTAAGTGCAGCGAAAAATACAAAGTAGACTACGAAGGCAGGTAAGTCGACTGAATGTAAAAGTGTAAGGATAGAAAAATCAAATGCAGGTTTTTATACTGGTTCGACCTTAATGCCTACATCTAGTGTCGTTCCACAATCCGGAAACAAATGCACTATAATGGTCAAGGTTTTTACAACAAGGCTTTTATAGAGACCTCCACGTCAAAAATATAAAACACCTCTCTAACCCTCTAACCAAAAATATAGGCAGTACACACAACAAAGATTTGCAGCAAGATATCCCCTCTTCTGCAATCTTTAAACCCACTTTGAACAATCCTCAAAGTGTCCAGACTCCACTAGTCAACCCCTTGTAATCGCAACAGGAACAACCAATCTCCAGTAAATTGAAGGCAGTCTTGATCAACAAGAATACACCAGCTGTGCAAATTTATGATCAAACAATAGGCTTAATCCAGTTTCCTTCAAAGAACCTCTTCAAAGATAGATCACCACGGTCTTCTTGATGAGTTCTTGGAGAAAATTCTTAAAGATCACAATCTGTAATTCACAAATGAAAGTGTTAGAACATCCAAAGTCTTTGTGCTCAATTGAGGCATGTCTATTTATAGTTTTCTATAAATCAGACGCTCCTATAGTCGACTGAGCTACTAATAGAGTGGACTATCCTTAGACAGTTATAACAGTTAAGTTAAATAGTAGCAGTCAACACCAACCAATTGATTTTGCATTTAATACAATTGACTATCATAAAAGCTTTAACTAACTTTTGAAAATATAGCCGTTACTGTACACACACATTAACAAAATTTCAAACACATAACTAACTAAGTCAGATCCACTACGCATGTAGTCGACTTAGGCTCATCAGCATAGTTTGAAAAACTTTTCAATACAAAATCACTCACAGCAGTGCTTTTGAAAATTTGTATATAGTCACGAGTTTAAATCGACTTGCTTCATAATGAAGTCGACTTATAACTTATAGTTATGCCGCACAATATAAGTTCATAAAAGTGCATGTGATTTTCTCTTCAAAAACATATGTATTCAATCCTAAATGATGTATCAGATATAGCTCAACAAATGTGCATTCACATATCAAGATCAACACAAAAACATGTTCAATAGAATATATCATTCAATAAGGAATAGAACATGTAACACATAACAAAACATGTGTTATTAATAATGTGTTGTCATCATAAAAAACCAGAGTGATTAAAGCACTGTGAGATTAAGGTTAGCTAAACCAGTGCTTCCCTTATCAACAATCTCAACATTTCAGACATGAATTTATCTTTTGTTATTAATGTACATTGTATTCTTCATTCTTATGCATGTCATCTTGTTTGACATCTTACATCATTAATGCATTTAGATAGTATATCCATTGCATCTTGTTTTTCCATAACATGTTTGATTGGAAATTCATCATCGTAACTCTATGTTCCAAGTTTGTTCACTGATATTTTTTGAGCACATTGTTGATATCTATTTCGTGATCATGATTACTTGTTGAGAAACTTCACACACTACACATATAGTATTGACACTATGACACTTAAGGAAGATTATATGTTATTGGAAAATAGACACCTAAGGAAGAAAATATGTTATTGGAAAATAAACACTTGTTGAGAAACTTCACACACTTCACACACTACACATATAGTATTGGAAAATATACTTAAACGAGAAATGAAATATTTTCTGTTATGTTTTTATGGTGACACTCACTACATTTGGTTACTAGAGAATTTTTTTGTCAATTACAAAATAAGAGAAAAAAAAATGACACTCTTTTAAGATTATATGTTATTGGAAAATAGACACTCCTTTGAGACTAAGTGTGACAAGTGCAAAACATTAGGTTACTAGAGAATTGTCTGTCAATTAAATAAAAAATAAAATAAAAATTAGAATTTTCTTTTAGTAAATTGATACCCCTTTAAGACTATGTGTTACTGGAAAAATAGACATTTTTTTGAGACCAAATGTGGCAAGTGCAAAACATTTGAGTGGAAGATCCATCTTAGTTGGCAGGTAAGTGTCTTCTTAGTCAAAAACTTAAGAGAAAATATTTTATAAAGAAAAATTAAAGTTGCAAAAATTATCTATCTTAATGTCTTGTGTCTTGCCTCAATTAATCAATTGCACTTAGGCATCAAACAAGCTAATCACTATTCCAAAAACATTGTGAAATGTGTGCTTTTGGGAATATCATTGTGTGAATTGGCTTAAGAGGAGATCATATATTTCCATTTAAAAGCATTTATCATTTTGTTTGCATTATCATTCTATTTTAGTTGCATTATCATTCATATCGTAGTTTAGGCTATTTTCATGCATTATTGCATTAGTCAAATGATTTCATCATGTGTTGTCTCTATTTCGAATCATACACTCACGTTTTGTGTCTTTCTTGTAAATAAGTGTTTTTAGGGGCTGAAATCACAATTTGGGTTGAAATCACAATTTGGAGAGGTTAATGTCAAGAATGAAGCATATCATATTGCACTAGTATCAACGCGTGCAATCAAGAGCAGCAACTGGAACATGCAAACGTATGTTGGCGTCACTCTGACCATCGACCTAAGGTTATTTGCTCTGAATAGTGACCATTTCTCCCTTTGGATTATGTGTATGCCTTCACCTTCACCTTCAAAGGATATAGTTGCAACAATGACTAAATTTGAATCACATGTCGTCCAACCACCACATGTCGTCAAACCACCACATGATTGACAAAACTCACTATTTTCGTCCGATTTTCGACAAGTTAAACAGTCATTGACATTATTATTTTCATTCCACTATAAAATTGAAAAAGAGTAAAGATTGAGAGAAACCTGAAGAAGAAAATAAAATGCGAGTTAATTAAATTTGCAATACTTATGTGTTAAAAATGATTTATAAAAATTTCAAAATATTGTATATAAACAAGTCAAATTATTTAAATAAAATTAGTTTCCACTTTTTGCTTAACTATAAAAATCTAAGGCTTATTACCATTTAGTATATTTCCATATTACTTTGTGACAAAGATGCACCAACTAATTATGAAAATCGAAAACTTAAAAACAAATAAGAAAATGGGGAACTTGAGAGAATGTATACTAGCAAATGGTGATGATCCATGTATTTTATTGGCACAAACCGACCCATCACTTTCTAAAATATCTTTCAAACTTAAAAGCCCATCATTTTATAAAATAAAAAAGACCAAAGTACAACCTTTTTCTATAAAATCATAAATCCAAACATCTAATTAATGAATACAAATCTTCCTTCAACAAAATATTATACATATGGTGGAATCGCATTGATCAACATGGTATTTGAAAAGAGGAATAAAGAAATCCAAATCTGTAAGGCGAAGTCAAAAGGAGTTGGAAGTGATTCGCTTTAAACTAAATCAACATTAGAATTGACAGTTTATTCTGAGGGAAGAATGACACTGACAGTTTATATGAATAAAGAACGACACTGACAGTTTATATGAATGAAGAACGACATTAAGAAAAGTCAGAAGGTCTTTGTGCTAAGTTTTGTATCCTTCACGTTGCTAATAATCATTTTAGAGTGTATTGATCCTTATAATTGATGTTGGTAATACAACAATTTCAACCAAGGTTGTGATTCTTGGAGTTCCAGGGACATTGTGATTTCCAACCATTACTAATTAAGCATCTCCCATATACATTCAATCCTCATCTGTATCATTGTCAGATAGAACCGATTGCTCAAATTCAGCATCCATTATAATCCCATCCATGAGATGCACAACAATCTCTTTTTTTCTAACATCTAATATTTTTGATCGAATCCTGTTAACAACAAGCATTTCGTCGATGTCTTTTGAAATGTACAAGGGAAACCCAGATAACGAATCATAGTTTACAAGCTCACCCAATTTCACATTAGAGGAAAGAAGTGCACGGGAGACAGTTGAAAATCCCAATATGCGAGTTAAAATCGCATAAGTATCATTAAACATATCCGATTTCAAAGCATCATTCACTGACAAACGCAGATCTCGCTTAAACGCTTCCTCGGTCGGAACAAACACGGTAAAAGAAAGATCTTGAGGCAACATGTCAATCATCATTTCTCCAAACTTGCCTAAGTCGCCATCTAGGATAACTTTTCTGGATCTTGTTATTGGGTAAAACCCCATTGCACTTTCCTTTGTAGGAGCGTCTGGAAGCTTGAGAATAGTCACGGTCACGATAAAAAAAACAGCAGACACACACCAACATGCTGACAAGAGCAATTGGATGTTTCAAAACTTGACGCCTCCTCATTTTGATGAAACTCAATATCCCAATAGTTGAATAGTTGTTATTCTCAAAACCAAGATCTTAAGTTTTGAACTTGATCAACAAAATCCAACACCTGACTGTCTAAACAAGAAAAGGAGAGTCAATGTTGAAGTGTCATAATAAATGAGACTAAATAAAGTACAATATCCATTAATAAGTGAATCTTTAAGGGATCAGAAACTAAGAACTCAATTGAAGTCAAATGATCAATTGACAATTTGAGACTAGTGAGTAGGTGACCTTGGTATCAAAGAACAAGTTATCCTCAGTTAAACTTCTAGTTATCATCGCTGCTGACAGTGACTATACTTTGTTATTTACTTCCATATTCTTTTAACAAATATAATTGAACAGTTGTTGATTTAGTCTATGTTGACCAAATAGTTTATCCTTAATCATTCTTTTAAATTACTTTTGTAAGAAGTTGTGGAAAAAAAGTTACAAGTCTTACGTTACTTTACAATTGAAATTAAAGTCTTTTAAAGGGTAATTTATATATACTTTAAGGAGTTTCAATTATATTAGGCCTTACCAGCTGCTTCTTCTTTCATTTTTTTCTTCTTTTTTTTGCTTTTACTTTAATTAAATTGTTTATGCAAATATTCCTTCGATAAAACACCGATCACTTAAATAGCTTGCTTCTGAATAAATGATAGCTAACCCTCGTATTCACCTCATATGCTCTTTCCAAAATTAATCTCCCAAATAGAACCTACACACACATATCCTTTTCTTTATGTTTTTTTCCACATTATGTAGGAAACAACATGAAATTGGAAAATGAAGAATACAAATAAAACAGGATCTGAATAGCTAACACTACTTATAAGGAGATGCATTAAATGCAAAAGAAAAAAATCCTGCATTTTTTCACTCGAATGATCAATTTTTTAATTTCGTCATTATTTTTGCATTATCTCAATTTAGTCCCACCTTGGTAAAAATGAACATGTGGTGTTAAGTTGATTTTCGAGCTTTGACCTAGTCTTATGTCCAATAATAAGATTTTCATTCAATTAAGAGAATAAATTTTAATTTATAAAGGACATTTTATGAATAAAGTCAGCTTAAGGATTATTAGGATTAATCTTGAATATTAATGGGATAGGTTTATATGAATATAGAAAGGGATATGATAAAAAAGACTAAGACAGTTAGAAAGCTCTAACTAAAAAGTTTTCTTATAACACTTTGACATCATCGTGGGATTTAGTGAAACCTTTTCCAGTGCCATTTTTTTCAAGAAAATCCTACTCCAACATTGGGTAATGACAAAATTGTAGATTTCATTTTCAATTCCTTTGTACTACAAGATTGGTTAATAAAGAAGATAAAAAGTAATTTTTATAATGTGTTATCTGCATACTTTTTATCCATACATCTTGTCTCTCTAATTTTTACTTGGAAGCAATACATAAGAGTTATCACGGAGAAACCATTCTAAGAACTTGGAATATTTGTTTTAATGAGGCAACCAACCAGTGAGAGCTCTTTATGGGGTCATTGTGAGAGCTCTCTCACTGAGCTATTATGTAGTGCTATCAAAACGAGTCATCCGGCCCGATCCGGCCTGACCCAGCTCGATCCACTACGGATTAGTCACTTAATGAGTCAATTCAACTCAGTTCATTTATTAGCGAGTCAGGAAATTTCAATCTCGACTCGACCCACCACAGATTGTCTCACTAGCTTATTTAATTACAATTTTTTTTAAATAAAAAAATTATAAACTATTTGTAATTCAAATTTAAATAAATTTAACTCCCAAAATGATGTTAAAAAAGACAATTCAAAATAATAAAAAAAATACAAAATAATCTTTCTTGGTATATATAGTCATGGTGAGTGAGAATAGTATTTTTTTTTAAGGTTTCATAAGATAAGAAATTAATAAAATAAAATTAAGTAGGTTGATAAGCCAATCCGGTTCACCGTCGGATGAGCTCGGTTTAAATAAGTTGGGTTAAAAATTGATCCGTATAAAAAAAGATACATTTTTTTCAAGTCCAATCTAACTCAAACTCATAATAGGCCAAATTGGATCACAAATTGTAACCTATTTTGACATCTCTACTGTTATGAGAACTCTCTCATCGAGTCATAGTAAGAAAGAAATCAATTATTTGTTTAAGAAAATATATAATGATAGACAAAATTCTAACATACTTTAAAGTTTAGTTTTATTGCTCAAGACTTGAGAGATTGTATGGTAATAAATATGATTTCGACCTACCAACTTTAAAGTAAGTCTTCTCGCTTAAAGACCTAAGTATATCTTTCGATTCATATTTGTGGAAGGTGGTCTGATCCCAATATAATCACTTATTCGAAATAATGACAAGTATTGGTTTTTAATTACATATATCTTATTAGTCATGACAGGTATTTATTTAGTTTTACGAAAGGTTTTTAATTACAAATATCTTATTAGTTAATCAGAATATCAGCCAATAATTATAATAATAAAGATATAAAAATGTCCAGCTTCTAATCTTTATAATCTAGTCTTATCTTTATCTAGCCTTAATACATATCATTCATCCTTACCTCAAACCTATTTATAAATTTTAAAATAAAATTGATTAAGATTCACTTAATTACAGACCAATCATAATTAATTATGATTAAACCTTTAAACAAAATGATTTTGAAATTAATATGTTTTAACTTTAATTGATTGTTCGGTCTCTATATTATATAGACATGCACTCTAACTCCACCTAAAAAAAAATTGCCTATTCAATTAATAGTTGAGCAGCCAAAATATATTGTCCAGTTTATAAAGGTCACTTTTTAAATAAGATTTGAGGTGATGCGTCCCTAACCGTGTGCCTTTAGGTAGGTAGAGTACAATGACCAACTAATAAATTTTTCAAAAGACTCCAAGATATTAAACAATGATGAGTCCCATGATATCACAAGCAGCATAAGTTCATTAGTCTTTAAGAAAATAAAATTTTGTATGAAAATAAAAAAAAACAAACAATCCCAGATCAAACACCACGAACATATTTATCAAGAATATATTATTAAGAAGGTTGGAGTTCCCCTCAGCTAGGTTCTAGGCATTAATCAAAATTCTAAACCACCAAACCCTAAATCCTATTACATTCACTCGATTTTCAGTTCCATATTGTTTGGTGAGTTAGAAAAACTCATAAAAGGATGATGAACCTCCTGATATAAATCATAGGTACATGTTCTTAACCCAAATTCCATTCAATATCTAATATCTTATAGCTTGACAACAAAACACGGACAATGAATAAAGTGTAAAGGATAGTAATAATAACAGTGACCCTAAGAACAGATTTCCCAAACATCAACTTCAAAGATCCCAAGACCAAAGAAACCATTCATCTTTCTAATATTGAAAAAATTCTTTCAGAACAACACCGATCATTTAAATAGCTTGCATCCAAACCCTCCCATGCTATTTCCAAAATTAACCTCGCAAACAAAATCTATAGACGTACATATATCTCTTTCTTTTTTTTTTTTTTTACGCAAATGCAGGAAATAGGAAAACGACGAATTCAAACAAAACGGAATCTTAGAAGCCAACACATATGGAAATCCCTGAAATGCAAAAATGAAAAAAACTTTTCCTAAAATAAAAAATTTGTTGCCAAAAACGAAGCGATCTTAATCGTTTAACTTTTGGAATTATCCGTATTAAGAAATTATAATTTTTTTTTGGAAATAAATTAATAAAATGAGAAAAAGAGAAAGGAAGGGAAGAATGAAAACCTGGAATCGGAGAAGCGAGGGGACGAGGCGTTTGGTTGTTCCATATATAGGACGAAGGAAGAAGCGGTCGTGGAAAAGGCGAGAATCGTAAGGATGACGCAGTAACAGAGAAGAAGCTTGACCTTGACTGATTTAACAGTGGAGATCGCTAGTAGACGGAACCGCTGTTCTGTCCGACGGTTCCAATCGCTTCACTCACGAACATACGTCAGGTGCTGCGTGCCACGTGGACCTTTCTTAATCGGTTGATTGATCGGACCGCCATCTCCTGGCGTCTGAGATGGGTGGTTCCTGCGTCCCTTCACACATTGATTTCTACACGCAAGGATGGATGATGATGATAACGGCATCTGAGTGAGTTGAATAAAACGTGTTCAACAAAACTTCGTTGCGGTGACTTTGGAAATTCTTCATTTGAATTATATAATATAACTGCGATTCTGTTCATCCTTACTAACTATCTGTTTTTGTTTCTTACTAATTTGGTAATTAAATTCAATTTTAGCTCTTAAATGGTATGATTAAACTAAATAATTAAATCATAATAATTATCATAGATTACATGATTTAATATTCAAATTAAACTTATGTGATCTATGTATCATAATAGCATTATGTTATAATGTTAACATGCTACACTTCAAAAAAACTCTTATAAATTTCTAAAATAAATTATACTTGTCTATCTTAAATTCAACATTATCTATTAAAAAATGATTTAAAATACGAGGAAATATAAATAAGGGAAATATTCACTATAACTAAAACTAAAAACAATTGTTTCAAAATTTGAAGGAATAAAAGATACTTTTTTTTTATATATATAAATCAAAGTTAAACATCACTAATTTTACGTGAACCAAACTACATTATGGAAAATCCTTTTTTCATAATGTATTTCATTTTATTCCAGAAATTGTGATATGAAAATCTGATTTCAGAAATTCTATTTCAAAAATTTCCTTTCAAAAATTTTATTTTAGAAATTTCATAAAGTTTCTGAAATATGTATTCTGAAATATGATAAAGTAGTCATTTTAAAAATTATGGTGGGATCTGCAAAGAAATTGTAGGGTGCAGAAATAAAAGTCTTTTGTTTGTTTAGGAAAACAGTATTATTTTATATTGGTCTTGAACAAAAAGCCTAATATGGGAATAACACGTAAAGAAGTCGTGCATTACTCCCTCCACCACCACTGGTTTCTGATTGTACCTCTCCAACTTTTGTTATTCCAAAATTAACCCTAAATAAATCTTTTCTATTTTTATCTTATTTAATTTAAAACCCTAATCCTATTCTTTCCTTTTACATTGCCGGTGCTTACCCCACATCTCTACAGTCAATTCTCTCTTTCACTCTCTTCTTCTCTTCTCTTATTTCTGATTTCCGTTTCCTCTCTCCATTATTTAATTCTTTTCATTGTACCTTTGTGTCGTTGCTTCCATTGTGATTGAGGTGGTCGGTTCGTGAAGAGGAGTGTGGTTCGTGGTTGGTTTCATCTCTTCAACACAAACTTGGATCCAAGTTGATTCTTCAACACAAACATTCGTTGGGTGCTTCCCTACATCTCCCACGTTTTTTTCCTGTACTTCCAATTTTTTTTTTAATTTGACCCTTTTAGTAATAAGTGTTCGAACGTTTTCTTTTTCTACACTTCCAAACCTTTCTCTTTTTTTTTTTTTCATTTTGGTAATAACAAGAAATCCGATTAATTATTTTAAGGGGTGTAGTTGTTGAATTTCATAATTAGGTGCACATCTTCAGATTGGAAAAAACATACCGAATTCATAAATCTAGTGATCGCACACAACTTCACGTAACTAGATTTTGAAATTTGGAACACAAACAAATATCAAAATCCAATGAGCACATAATTTATCATAATTGGATTTCAAAATCCGATACATAAATAAAATTGGATTCTAAAATCTGGTAAATATATAAAACTTCACATAACACAATTTCAAAATTCGATACACAAAAATATAATCGAATATCAAAATTTGGTGAACACATAACTTTACATTATTAGACTTTAAAATTCGGGATATAAAAAAATAAAATCGGAATGCAAAATATGGTGACCAGAGACACACAAATACAACCGGATTTCAAAGTTCTATGTTTAAAAAACCTTTCTCCACTTTAGAACTAACCAAATTTTACACTAATTAGATTCTAGAATCTCATTCACATATTCACATTTCACACGGTTGGATATCATAATAGCTAAAATATAAGTTATAGATAAAACACTCTCTAGAAACAAATAAACTTAGGAAAATCTTAGAAAATCAACTAGGCATAAACTGAATGTAACACTAAACGATTCACAAGTTTAAATGTTGTGTGGTGAGTTTTGCTACACGCAAAAGTTATATTGCATTAGACAATAATCAATTAAACTCTCAATTTAGTTAAGAAGGTAAAAAAGTGTCTAGACAATGTTTTTGGAAAAGCCTTTGAAAGTTTCAATTAATATTCCAAAAACTTGTGATAGAAGACAACATGTTAAACGCACTTACTAAATAGGGCATAACCTAAAAATGTTTATGTAGAATATATGATACCATGAGCTAAATGATCTACTTCATCCAACAATGAAGTCTTCAATCAATGTTTGGTATCTTAGTGAAAAACTTAAATGATAAAATCCTACTTGAATGTAGAAAATGTAAAAAGCACTTTGTTGTTTTGAACATGCATTAAACACCATTAAATGATTAACATTTAAAAACAACAAAAGTGATAAGAGAAAAGACATATATGTTGCATGCATATCTACTCTACTTTATGCAGATTACCTATTACATGCATCCACCTGCTCCATCGGATACCAATTAGAAGTGGACGTTAGGAACAAAGAAGACATTTACGGAATGTTCGCTCCATCAAAAGTTGTACCAGAAAGATAGAATAACCAACTTCTATAAAAGTACTGAAAAAACAAGTTTGCTCTAACAAATTGACTTTAACCAACGACTGCTTCATACGACAAGACTGAGAAGACACAAGAATCAAGGCCAAAGCTCTGTCTAACGGATATCTTTTGAGAAGCCTTTAAATAGAAGAATATTCGAAAAAAGAATCAAAAGAATAGCTTAAGAAGAGAAAAACGTACAAGTGAAAAAGGAAATGTCATCGAGAGAAAAACACAGAAGAGATCAAGAATTCACAAGAAAATATATGAGAAGAGAAAAAACTCAAGTCTAGAAAGACTCTTAAGCTTCACTGTAAAACAAGCTTACTATTGTAAGAAGAGAGAAAAGAGAAAAACACTCAGCAAATCTGTAGATTATAATGTATTGAACATATATACTCTTTGTGAGAGTAATCGTCTAAGACTTGTACGTATTCTAATTGATTTCATATTCTGAAGAGAATTCAAACACTTTTTGATTAACTCAGGTAAGTTAAGGATTACTAGGCAGCGTATCAGGTTGATACAAGGATTGTCTAGTGGAAACCAAGAATGAGTGAAACTCAACCAGACGGTGTATCAGGTGGATACCATAAGCGTCTAGGGATACTAGGAGTGGTGAAGAATATTGCACAACCAAAAGTAGATGAAACTAAACTAGTCATGGTAACAAGGGTTATTCGTTACCTAGGGATACCATGAGTGGTGAGAATACCCAATTGAAATCTTGTTGAATATTATAGTGGAACCCTTTAAGGTATTAGAGGAGAGTGGATGTAGCTTAGTGGAGTGAACCAGAATAAAAATAAGTGTTCACTTATTATGTCAATCTCTTTAAACATTTCTCTAACAAAACTTGCAGTTGCACTTACATTTGATATAAATGCTTCCTCCGTTAAACAATTTGTTACTGAAAAGGAAGTTTTATTAAAATGTTGCAGTATAAATATTTTAGCAACTGTAAAGAAATTGAAAAGATTTTACTATTTCCCAAAGTCGAGCAACTAAATATTTGCGTGAAGTCTTTCAATCTTCGACTAAAGTGCTACTATATTGTTTGCGAAAAAAATTTCATTACCACTATTCAACCCTTCCCCCACCCCCCCAAGTGTTTTCCAGGTACTTCAGTTGGTATTATAGCTAACATCACGGGGTTAGTTCTTAACAAGACTCGA